>JAVQJF010066167.1:0-109047 GCA_036023855.1 Gadopsis marmoratus | reverse complement strand
GAAGCAGCTGCATGACAAAGGAGGCAGCTCAGTTGCTGTGTTACCGGTCTCTCATCATGGTCTGGATTTGACTCAAGCTGCTGTTGGACGGTCCATCTCTGTCGTCATCTGGCAGGTGACTGACAAGAACAAACACTCAGGCATCCATGGTATTGTTTATGGGAGGGAAATCTCCTGGGAACCCTCCCCCCCCACACACACGTACACATTTGCATGCCCTTGCAAACACAGGCCGGATTGTCTACCATTAGTATTCATTTCTTCCACTGATTGCCAGGCTCTGGGTAGCCATTGTTCAGGTTGTGTAGTGTGGTTTTAGATGCTGTGTAATGTGACAGTTATTGTTAGCAAAGCTGACTGGAGCCTGGCAATAATCTTGTTAAAGAGGAAATGAAGAAATATTTTGTATCAAACTGTAATAAAATCAAGAGTTTTAGCACCAAATGCAAATACCACAAGGCATTGTACAGTGTCTGTCAGTTGTAAAGCATAGCCTTTTAATTCAAGATTTCGTCTGCAGCTGACATACAGGACTCCTTTGTGCATTGCTTATATAAATAACCTGTACTCATCTGTGCAAGCGAAAGCACAGTGGAGCGAAACAATCACACATATGTCTGCATGCTACTAATACAGTTTGTCTCTGATGAAATAAGGAGGAGTGGAAAGATCTTGGCATGAGAAGTAACATGATTATGCAGGGACTCACAGGTGTAATATTTACAATTACTGCCACTCTCAAAACACAATCACCCCAGAGCTTCACCATCTACATGTTTATGAATTGCAGTTTAGAGGGTTGGCTGCACTGTGTGTGGTTTGATGGTAAAAAGTCAAAGATGCTTAAATAATTATATCCCATCAGTGTTGCATTAACATTAAAATCAGCCACTCTGTCTACACAGAAATAACAAAACAAGCATTTTACTTTAGGTTTCATGAATTTGTTGATTTTATTTGTCTGATTAGAAGGTGTGATTACCAGCTTGGCACTAGTTGAATGCATCCAAGCTGTCAACGACTTGGCAACCGACAGCTGAGATGATTGCAAAGCCAAGACAGCAAACAATAGCTACTGACTGCAGCTTATGGTAATGAAGCTGAAGACTCGCAAAAGGAGACAAAACAATTGCTGCCACGTTTTCACTTTCTGATCACTGTGATAAAAAAAAATCCTTACACATTTAAGGTTGGTTTTATGTGTTTTCCTGCAAGGTAACAGAAAATTGAGGAACATTGCATTGCTTTTTATTGTTTCCTGCTGAAGGTTTACAATATGATGATGAGAGCACAGTTGCTTTTCATCTCACTTCAAAATCGATGTCCTTATGACCTTGTCATAACTTTGTGATTGCATTACCCACAATGCATCTAAGTCTTCTTCTTCTTCCACTTCGGAGAGTGGAACAGACAATAGACTTAGTTGAAAACTATTTTTAAATAAGGTTAGTCAAACTATAAAAACAGTGTAACTTCACTTACCTCATCTATCAACATGATGCCGGTCGGTCACGTTCAGTCTACTATATGCCATGTCACCGTTTTGGCTGATGCCCAGTATGCTTGCTTGCACCTACTGTGTGCGAGCACGAGAAGGAACACTGCAAAGACTGCACTGATCTGCCACCGGTGTCACTAAAGACAACGCCTTTTTGAAAACTCTACACAGTACCTTTAAGTACACAAACAATTTTCCAACAGACAAGTCCCCATCAAACTACTAGTGTGGTCAGGAATGGTATGAAAAAAAAAGATACGTTAAGGCAAACAAAGGGTTCAAAAATCATGTTGTTTTCCTGAATACATGGGCAAAACCATATAGATGCTTTCTTTTCTGACAAATATATATAGGTTGCTATATCAGTGGTGTTTGGTTTGGGCTCACCAGAGACACTGGCAATGTTTACAGGCCAAGTACGCAGTAGATTATGGTAAATAGGTTCAATTCGATGATTATTGCTTTTCAAAACAGAAGTCCATGCTGACATGTTAAGTTAGTCTGCTGTTGCTGGTTCTTGTGCTATTTTGAGGGTTAACTAAACACTGAATGAAATTAAGCATTGGTTTTGGATGGAAATATTGGAAATACACCAATCTTTATTACATGATAGTAGAAGTGCCAGTGAAAATATGGGTTGCTCCCGTGGTTTTCCAATGTGGCCACTGTTATGGCAACTTCAAGCACAATTACAGCCCCCTTTTCATTAAATGGCCATTTGTCACTATGAAGAAAAAATCTGGTTGTTCCCACCGGCATGTCTTTCCAACTGTATTTATGGCCAGTGGATGTCAAGGTGTGCCCATGTAGTCTGCTGAGAATTACACAGGCCAGCAGTATAACTGAGTGTGTCCATGAGTGACAAGAAAATGGGCTTAATCAGACCATCCACGAGTCGGCAAATACATCTTACAAGGTGGATGGAAAAGGTTGGACCTCGCTTGACAGAAGGAAAATGCACCCTCCTGCCAGAATAGCTCATACTATTCTCTGTGGCAGCAGCAACATAAATGATGTCACACTGTCAATATTGAGGAATCACTTTGTGGCCAAATCTTATTTGGATCTCAAGAAAATACTCTAGACTTTGCCTGCCAATCCTACTCTTCACGTTAGCAAGCCAAGCTGACTGACAATAAACAAGAGTTCTGTTATTTCTTAGCCAATTGTTGTCGTCAACTTTGCACTGTCTGACATTTCTCAGGAAACCTCAGCTTGATGGGCGAAGACACGCTCGGAATCTGAGCAGTGATGCTTTCACTTTCCCATTCTTCAGAAGGATTGATACTTAGTAGGAGGGGAGGCAAACGAGCAGCTTGGCAACATCATTAGCATAATTGCATCATTAATTGTGAATCCCTTTCACTCTGAGAAATAGTAGCTGGTACTGGGTGCAGCTTCTAGTCAAGAGAAAGGCTTCACACACAGTGGTTTGCAACAAGCCAGAGAAGTGCCTGCTGCCTCATTAGTGCTAGATCCCTTCAGGCCTCCTTCTCTGAATACAGGGGGGTCTGACGCCAGTGAATGACAAACCCATGGTGTTTGGTAGAGTGGAGGCATTCAGGTGAAAGTTATTACACTTTTCTTCCCACACTCAGTCGCATAACTCAGCTTTAGTGTTTAGTGTCTACAGGGACACTCCAAGGTCGATTGTATCTCTCCAAGTAAAGCCACCAAACTTGTGTTTGAAGAACTATTCCTAAACCGTTGTCTCCTCCGTAATGAGGACGCTATCCAAGCATTCCTGCCTGCTGGTGCTGTGAAGCAGAATGGAAGAAAGACTGCGTGAAGAGGATGAATGAGTGAGTAATTAGGAGTGTAAGGCTGATCTTGAATTAGCAAAGGAATGACAAGTGTGAAAGCCGGCTCTTTATTTTAGCACACAGAGAAAGCTAGTGAGTGGGCAGAACATGATTCACAACAGGCAGTGTTAACTGCATTCAAGAAACAAAGGAGAATGGGTAAAATGCACACTATTAAAACTTTTTTACTTTCCTACAGTTTGATGCGCCTCAGATTGTTCCGACTACGTTTTCTGTGTTCGCTTAAACGAACGTTTGAAATTGTGTATTTGCATTCTTGCAGAGTCAGGTGAGAAGAGCGACGCCACTCTAGTGTCCGACATCAATCTTCTCTTCTAACTCTCAGCAAGGAAGCAAAGCGAATGTCAACTACTCCTTTAAGAAGATGTTTATTTCATAGTCATTGTACAGTGTTGGGAAGAAAAATGATAAAACAGCATTTCCAAAAGCACTGTTTGGATTTTTTGGGCTGTTCTCACTCTCCCATTTCCTCTCTTGGCTAAATGAACAGAGCAATGAAAAGGGAAGGGAAACGCAGCAGCTAATTATCATGGCCAAGCTGCTCACCAGTCCACGTCCTATAATGTCTGGTGTCTCCCAGATGAAAACAAGCCAACGGTTTAATGTAAATTAGTTGAAAACTGGTCTTTCATGGAGGCATAAATGGTCTCTTTCAAAAGCAATTACATGGCACATTTCCTCATCCTGTATGGTTGAATAATTATTCAGCAGCAGTGTCAGAAAAAGGCCAAGTTAGATGCAATATGATTCACTGGAACAAGACAAGTTGTAAATATTTAAATAGTTTTCAGCACAGTACAGGTCTTTATTTTTCTGCAGTGTATGGCTTTGAAAGCAGCTACACAAAGACAAATGAATAATCCTCCTGCTGCCCTGAAATGAACTGTACACATTTTTATACAGCATCTCACAGGGATGTTCAGGGTTGTGATTGGTTCATTATTCATGAATGATAAATAATGCAACTAGTATCACAGTGGGTCAGATGCGCTGCAGCTTGTGTTTTTAGAGGTACATGGAGGATATCACAGAGTACGCTTTTTTAATATAATGTAGCTTTCTGTTTTCAGTCTGCAATGAAAATGATTCTCTGACCTTTATGGCTGATGTGGAAGTTAACCAGCCTTCTGCAACGTATCACACATAAGAGAACGGAGAAACATCAAATGCACAATTCAATTCATAATGAACAATGTTCTCGTGGGGATGTGGTCTCAAATTCATGGAAAACCAAACACACTAAAAGGTTTGGCTGTGCTTGTGTTGGATGGTGGAGTCTGTGATGAATGACAAGAGAATTGTGACTTTTGCCAGTTTGTAACCACCCAGGCAACCCTGAAAACTATGTCTAGAAATGCGATGATGTGGATATTTTCAGTAAGACATTCTCTTTTTATTTGAAGATTTTTATTTGTACTTGTTTTACATTTTTGTCCAATGAAGAGCCAACATACTGTATTGTTTTGTTACATCCATAAGCTCTGTAAATGTCTAATTCTTAAATAGTTTGACCTTTGTCAAAGTATTTGGTTATGTATTTGTATGTTAAATGTAACTTTGAACGCAATCTAACAATTAGGGTAACAATACATCAAGGGCACTTTGGAAACTTGAATTTGTGATGCTTCAGCCACTTCAGAGCAGAAAACACTTGTTGAAAGGCCAAATGCCACAGATATAAATGTCTAATTTGGGGAAATAGTTAGTAAAACTTACTATGATAATATTTAATATCATATTATTCTGCTTCATGTAAAGAGTATATGTAATATTGAATGAAACAAATGTATAAGCTAATTGGCACAAAAAACAATATAAAGCTGAGGCTGATGCCATTAGTCTTGTATTGATGAAAATAGTGAACGGATTATGGTGCTAGATGAAAAGTCAGGGGATCACCAAAGTTCTATTCACCCTGAGGGGAACATGAATGTCAGGACCAAATTTCATACACACACCATCAATGCGATGTACAGCTCTTTCATATTTAAACATGGAGAAAGCTTTTTCATCTCATGTCAGCTCTCAGGTTTTTTGTTGATTCCGTTAAAAGAAATGTGCTACGACCACACACAAGTTCAGCAAAATGTTGCCAAAGCACACTTTCTGTTACACATGTATCAGATTACTGTCAAACCCCCTATTTTTGATATGTGTTGACGTCAACTCTTTATATTTTGTTATTTGGAAGTTTTGTTCCGCTGCTAAGCACACTTGGCCGCGGCGACACATAAATAAGAGGCACAAACTGTCTTTAAATGTAGCCAATCCTCTTGCTAATATACTCACCACCCATCGAAGGCGAAACCCTGGCAAATAACACAGTGATGGAACAGGAAGGTCTATCACATCAGCCACTGTCATACCATGGCATGATTGACACGAGTGCTTCTAAGCAATGAAAATCAGTTCCACTTTTTCATGTTCATTGCAAATGGAGCATCCTTCCCACCGGGAGCCCTTTAAGCTATAAGCTGCATTTATTTCCCAAACACTATTCTTTCTTGGTACAAAGCCGGGGACATCTGTTAAAGCTGATTACCAAACCAGAACTGTTTCATGCGTTCCTGTTTTCTTCCCCCCATGTCGACCTTTGGGATTGTTTATTGAAAAAATTATGAGTAGTGAAAGGAGTCATCCAGGGAGAGGATGCATATGATAAAACACAGATGGTGGAGCATCAAACTCTTGATGATGTCAGTTAGCATAGCGCATACAAGTGTGTTCTGGTAAGTGAGGAGTTATACTGACTGAGAAATAATATATTTGATTAATGTAAAGCTGTGAATGCTGTAGACTGCGCTATCTGGGTGAGAGTGTAAGTCATGCTTGATTGTAGTCAGATCTGGGGGTTAAAACAGTATTATACACTCATCCGCTCATCCGCCTGCAACATGCAAGATAATAAAAAGTGCTTGTGTAAAGGTATTGTGCCAAACACTTGGAGTTTGACACATAAAATGCTCTTCCCTCCATGTTTACTTCCAAATATTCTGAAGAGGATCATTTCACTTAAATACCTTTAACCCATACAACTCAAAATAAGGTGGTTTCTGTTTTTACGTTCGTCCGTCTTAGAAACAACAATCCCAAAACCACAACCAGCCTGTAGCAATATTTACCTCCCCGCCCTGAGCTCAGACCGCTCTTATATCTGGCTAAATGTTAAGATGCCTCTGTAATACATAAACAAAACCGAAGCTCACATTTCTTGTGCATAAACAAGCTCTCCAGAATTCAACATTTGACCAGAAAGTTAATGTAATTGCGTTTAAGTATGGTGCCTAAAATAGAGAGGCCTATCTTGTGATTAGAAGGTCTGCACACCAGCAGCAATCCACTTTGGCTCAGCACTGCACAGTAAAAGAAACTCGTGCTTCTTTCGTCGACCAAAACAGCGCTCCTCAGATCTCAACCTTGGACCTTTTCCAAGGCTCACTTTGCTTGCTTGTTGGATAATCTTGCTGTGGTTGGTTAATTTGCCCTGTGATAACTTCAGACACATGTTTGAGACCCAGCAGAGGAGGCCGACATGGTGGCAGGATAACTAGGGAAGATGGATGTCACTGAGCAAACCTTAAAAACAATATCAGAAAAGTCTTAACGTGTTGATGAATGATAAAATGCATCATATTTTGGCACAATTCACCTTCTTCTCTCACTTCCTCTTTCCCTCATCTGCTAAACAACTTATCCCCCCCGGACTAAACCAAGTGCCAAACACAGAGGCACTGCAGACTGTTTGTGTTTACCTCACAGATTTACACTATAAACCTTTCTGCAACATTTGAACCATTTGACTTGGCTTGTGAACAAAACATGGTAGCAATACTGGTTGCAATGTTTAGCTTCCATAAACGCAAAAAGTATGGACGCATACCATTTAAATGCAGGGCTAGTGTTTATGAAACACTGTGTCGACTGTGCCTCGTTTCAGTCAGTCGGCACACCTGTCGTCCATCGACTCCTCAGCCTGCAGTATTTCTACCCTGATCCTGTGTTGATTCCTTTCACCTGGTCTCCAGTGCTCACCTGTGCCTCATCCCCTCGTTGGTCCTGTGTATGAGCTTGGTCCGTCCTTGTAGGGAGCGATGAGGTCAGAGCCTAAACGCCAAACTCTGAACAATTTCTTCACTCATGAACATTCCACGTAAGTTGGTGGACTGAACTGGTGTAGTGGCAGTAGCTCTAAGGTTACGAAGCTGGGGTGTGAACAAAAGGTCACCACATTAATTCCCTCAACGAACAAGGAAAAGGGCAGGGGAGAAAAGGTTGGGCTCTATTATAACAGCACCCTTGAGCAAGGCAGAATATATAATCTTGTGTTATTTCATCTCACCTGTAGATTTGCATTCAGTCAGTTGGGAATCACCAGCACCTTTCACATGTGCTCTCCTGCACTTAGAGCTAATAGGGGAGTCGGCCTAGTATGGCCCACAGATGTTCATTTGAAGGGTAATTTGCTGTTGATGTTGTATTAACACAAGTGTTTTAGTTGACTGACCCAACAGTGATTTATGATCTCCTGGGAATTCCAGGAAATTGTGGTAAACATGTAATGGCAGGGGAGCATTTTCAGCTGCTCGCAGTTCACTGGACGCCGTTGTGTGGTCAGAGGTCTGGCGACCAGAGTGGCACTTAGATTAAAAAAAGATTGTTGGATGCCTGCGATGCCATAGCTTTGATTTTCCTATTGATATAATCTTAATTAATTGTAGTGGCTAATGCAGTCTCACATAATTAATGTTAACATACTGTCCAGTAACTCATTCAGTCCAAGCAGGGCTATGAATCACAGAGTAAATCATACAGAAAAGAAGGAGAATTAAGAGTCTTTGAACCACACACCAGCTCTGCTCCTGCACCACCTCCATCCTCCTTCACGATTTCCTCCAGGTGTCCATCACACAAAGAGCTGCTCTGTGAGTCAAACCATACCTGGGGTCATTACAAAGCAGCACTCACAATGAAAGTCTTTGTCCAGGTGCTGCGTGTTTTGGTGCATTTAAAAAAAATAAAAGAAAGTTCAAATAAATTACAAATGGATCACTCTAAAATCCACTGCTTGTAAATTTCGTCTCAGTTTCCTTTGGAGGAAAAAAAGCAGCATTAAGGATACATCCACAATCAATCACAGTAGCAGCAGTGTTTTTGCCCTTTTTTCAGTAAGCCTGGATTTAACCTTTAAACAGATCTTTTTGCTGTGGTAGGTAGTCTTTGTGCTCCCATCCCTCAACCAACTGAACTCAATGTAGAATGTAAAAGTATTACAATACATGCAAAAGGTTACGCCACAACTTGCAGCAGTGCATTTTGATATCAAAGATGTCGTGCTGTGTGTGGCACTGTGTGATGACAGAGAGCGTAAAAAGAAGCATCTTTGATACAGATTGCTGTTACTAAAGCATTATGCTTGGCCGTGGCAGTGGACAGGCTGAATGGATCCCGCTGAAACGCAAACAGTTTCTGTATGTTTCTAACTAACAGAGCGCTTTGGGGTGGGTGGAATGCGTGCAGAATCAATTTCAAACTTACAAAATCCACATTTTCAAGTCATAAAATATTATAATAAAAAGTCTTCAATTTAAGCTGTCAGAATGTCTGAAACTAATCTGCTCCTGTAAGACTCCCTATTGAAGCAGGATCCAGTCCTGCTGAGTGGTTCAAAACACAAAACAGAACTCATTATTGTACAAACTGTGACTAATGCATTTCAGATTCACAACCTGACTTTTCCATAATTATTTAGACAACGTTTGATCACCTGTTTATCAGCAGTGGTTCACAAAACAGAAGGCAATAAATGAGGTTTAACACAAGCCATATCTGACCTCTTGTGTGACCTACAAAGAAACAGGCAATTTCTCTGTTTATTTTGCAAATCGAGAGGAAATCCACTTCCATGTGTGTGACCAGTAATGATTTGGCTTTACGTGCCCTTGGGAAGGTTGAATTAATCTCAATCCCTCTAATTCACTTCCTGAACATTTCTAACTCACACGTTCACATCTGCTTGGACAAATAGCAAGTAGAGACTTAAGAGGAACTGTGTATTTATCATTAGCTTAATGATCAATTTGAATCTGATATCATTGCTTTCCAAATTAAATCGTGGCAGCCCTGTTAACCAACGGCTTCCTTCGGTCCTACTGTAAAAATGGCATCAAATAAATAACTTCAGATACTTGTGAAGGATGTGAAGAATGAAGTGTCGTACTTTTCCTTCAGAGTTATCACTCCCATATCCAAGCTCCTACTGACTGATAGGAAAAAAGAGAAAATATTTTGCTTTGTCAAAAGTGCCAAAGTACATTTTCTCCTGTACTGCATGATGCAGCTCCAATGTGAAAATAACAAAAGTAATTTGTGTGAGGAAACACTGTACATCTGTACAGAGTTTCAGTGGCCGCGTATTAAACCTTTTTAAATGTTTTGCATCCAGTCTGCTCAAACAGACAAATAAAAAGGTCAATCTTGGGTGTTTGTGCCTCCATAAAGGACGTTACATGGTCAGCGCTGACTACAAATGCGGCACACTTACCATGTTATTTACTTGTAACTCAATGAACTGGATCTGTTTATGTTAGGTAGCTGGGCAGAGTTCAGAGGAAGAGACTTCTTTATTATGTTAAAATGTTATTTTACGGCATCGCTAAGCCTTTTGCACTTGCGTTAGACACTGAAACTGCACACCAGATAACTGTTTTCAGGCTAAGAGACATGCAGGTGAACAGAATATTCACAAAAATGAAAAACAAATTCAAATGCACACAAGAGTAAATGCTTAAAGTTTCCACGGCAACTGTTAAAATAGAGACTGGGGGAAACTGGTCATGGTGCTGCACGCATTCACCAAGACTTAGACTCTCATCATTAAAAGCCCTCAAAGCCCAGTAAAACACTGTGGTTCAAGCTAATGAATAAATATGACTGGTTTAAAACTGACAGCTGCGATAGTAAGCAGTTAACCACCAGCTGCCTCAGTTCCATTTTATGCTCAGCATTAAGTGAATATGGTATTTGCCAAATATATAATATATAAACATCTTCTGATCGCTTCCAGAACTCCCTTTTGCTCTTCTCACTAGACTGGAGTAACAGAACAAATCCACTCATTTTGAAGACTGATGTGATGAATGAAAAAAGGTTTCTGTTCGGTACCTCCGGGCTTACTCAAAAGATATTCCGATCTTGTCTAATATTAGATAAATCAATGTATTTTTTGTGTGTTATGTTTGGTACATTGTACCATACATTTTACTGTAGGATGACAGTAGGTTTACAGTTCTTGTAAAACTGCACACATCCACTATTTGTTACAAAACTGGGAGGGTGTTTAAAAGGCTTTTCCTCATCAGTCTTCCACTCTTGCTGTATGAACACCTTCAACAGCATTTAGGTTTTGCTGCAGGTCTGAATGGAGACTTTGTTGGTTTTCTCAGCTGTCTGGTTTGATACACAACAGCAGCAGTAGTGCGTGCTGTTTTGGGGATTTCTCCTCACTCTTCGTCTCCTCTGACGAGGGTCTGTGGCCTCGAGCTAGTTGCATGGCTGTGGATGGCAGAGCTTGACACAATCAAAGGCATCAATTATAATCAGGCATGTAATGGGCCTATTGGCATTGTTTGAAAAAGAGCTGATTTGCAAAACCTTCTCTGGCTTAAGAGGGAAAAGGGGGATATTTGACAGAAGACACATTTGCGGGTTGCTTAAACAGATGAAAATCACAGACACGTCCTGGCAAACAATGAATCGAAATGTGGTCGTGTCTGTTAATTGTTTTAACAGCACCGAATGTATTTCGGCCAAATAAACACTTCATCATTGTAACAAACTTAAACTTAGGCAGCTAGTTTACTTCATCGGCTGCATTTTTTGCCGTTAAATGGCTTGTGCATGCTCTGAAGGGCCGGATCCAAAGGCCTTATCATATGAGCTGATTCCAAGAAAAAAAACGTTGATGGTAAAAACAAGTGCGCAAGAGATTGATTTCAGCTTTAAAAGCTATCAAATACATACTGCAGCTGAATAGCATTTCCTCAACTGACTTGATATCCTTTTGATGTGAAAAGATGGATTAGTGGCTTTAGCCTTGCTCAAGGGTGTTTTGCGGTAAACATAGTCATAATTATTTCACATTTGAAAAAGTATCAAAAAGGGGGTAACATGCTGTTTTGATCAGAATTACCCCCAGGATACTTCTGGAGCTCAGTCAGGCCTGCTGGTAGATGTCCAAACCGCAGCTTTGAGAGCTTTTCCATTGGAATCCATATTGGACCTGTCAGGGGGCCTCTAGGCTGGAACCCTAGTGCTGAGCGTCCTGAAGCCTATTTGCAAATTACCTCCTTCACCAGTCGAGGGTAGGATAACACACAGCAGCCTTCCATCTGTCCAAGACCCAGCTACCTGGATCAGCTGCCGCAGGGAGAAGAGATATGGGGCAGGAGCAAAGGGGGGTGTCAAACCTGGCTAACCAAACCCTACTGATACGAGACCTGTTGCTCTTTCCATGCTCACCCACTGGTGTCCCATTTCTGTTATTATGGGAGCTTTTTAAAGGAAGTGTCCAGAGTTGTTAGCAGCAGACTTTTTACTGGTCTTTGACATGAGGGTATAATAAAGCAGACTGTGGTAGACTCGAGCGTGGTGTTCGTGTTTGCATGATGGATGGTGGCAGTGGCTGAGTGGGACAGGTTGCCTGCTCTAATGGGTCTCTGAGGAACTTAATCAGCCATTCCCACAGCGCTAAGGATAAATAACAAGCTGGACAACTCTGCTTTAGGGGGGGTCCGTCCAAGAAAGAGCTGACTGATGGCACTCCGGCAAAAAAAATACGAGGAGCTCCCTTTAGCAAGACAATGAGCTTAATCAAGAGTGAAGGCTGAGAAACGGAGACATATACTCTTATAATACACCTATCTGTCCAAAATCTTGGGCCAGATGTCAATCTGTGTGCATTTACGTGGCACCCAAATCTGCGGTGAAGGAGAGCGAAAGGTGTGTCGGCTCTTGGTCAAACGACATGTTTATATTTTATACACACTCCACTGCCGAATGTTCTTGTTCAGTGGAAACTAGCCTGGAATCAGAGAATGAAACTGACGAGTGCTCTCAGTATAAATATCTTGTTAACGCAATGAAGCGCAGCATTTTTAAACAGCTGGACACTCCGCAATCCAGCTCACATTCTCCGACATACATGCTGTTATGCAGTGAGATAAGCATATTAACATGATTAGGGACAAGACTATAGCTGGCTACTTGAAAAAATGGCAGCAGCTGTCAACAATGTATTGAGAAGAAATGGCTCTGCAACAGATAGTTGGAAACAGCAAAGGAAGGAAGCAGAGTAGCCGGCGTCTACTGGCCAGCATGGCTAATGAACTCACAGTAGTCAGCATTATCTGCAATATGAGCTGATAGGGTGCTAGTCAATTGATCTAGCACATTAGTTTTCAGAAGACATTACAGTGTTTCACATAAATTCAAATACGTAACCAGAAAAAAATTTAAAACTAAATCACAGAAGCTAGCACCCAAATCTGTGGTGAAGGAGAGCGAAAGGTGATGATCATTGGCATCCATATATTGGGCTTATTTCGTAATGTTTGGCTCTCTGATCCATCAGGGCTGGAGGTTTGTACAGATTGTGTAACAGAGCGATGAAAGATGAGCTGGGTAGCGCAGCCTGTGTTTAAGGGGGGTGGCTGTACTCTATCAACATGGCCGCAGGACCGGAGAAGATGGGAAACCTGCCCAGATGTGGAGGCTCTGCAGTTGCGTCATGAATTCCCTGGCAACTGGTGCAATAATGGAGGATCTGATGGAAACGTGTTTGTGTCCAAATATTAAAAAGGAAAAAAAAAGCACAAACTCTGAAAAGCAGATTAGGGTTGTGGACGCTGATGATCCTCTATCACAGCCTGAATATGACCTGCAAATCCCTGTTGGTGAGATGAAAAGATCCGGCAGCAGAAAAATGAAGGGTTGCAAAACAATCACGTTATATTGAGTGTTAATAAGTGAATCAATTGAACTGAAACCTGAAGCCGTCTCTTACATTGACCTCCATACCATTACTTTGCACGGCAGTATTTAAATGGATGTGAGTGGGAAGACCCTAAATATCCCCCAAACCACTGCACTGAAATGTCATGGTTGACACTGTGGTGTCCTCCTGCATCAAAATCAACTTTGGTAGGGCAACTGAAGTAAGTTTCTCACAGAACACGGGAAGTAGGAGTAGAAGGTGTTGAAGGAAATTAACATACTCACCGATCTGACAATATATATATGCGGCATAAAGTAACCGATAACATTGTAGCCAGTATTTACAACACTATCAGAATAATGCAATTAAAATTAAAATTGTGTTAAAAGTAATACATCGCTAGCTCATCGTAACAGATGTACTGTGTTGAACTCTCTCGGCCACCGTACTTAAGATTGGCATTGTTAACCCTGAAAGGTGATCAATTAATAGCAGAGTATGAGATCCTGTTATGTCCCGTCTGTGTGTGTGACTGTGTTTCATGTGTTTATTGCTTTTGGTGTCCTGTCTCTGCGTTGGTGTCCTGTCTCTGCCTCCCTCGTGTCTCCTTGATTGTGTCAGTGGTTTCACCTGTTCCCTTGTGTTCACCTGTGGTCCATCCCCTCGTTAGTGTCCTGTGTATTTAAGTGTGTTCAGTTCTCTGTGTCCTTGTGGCGTCATAGCTGATGTCTGAGTGGTTCCTGTGTGTGAAGTCCGTCCGTTCTTTGTATCAACTTTTTATAATAATCTTTGTAGATTATCCTCTGTTCAGAGACCGGCTTACCCTTTTTGTAAATTCACCTTTTGTTATGGCATCATTAAAGAACATTATGCTTTCCGGCTGTGGGTCCCTCCACTCCTCCACCCACAACCGGTCGTGACAGATCCCACCTACAGTACATGTACCGCTTTGCTTGTTTTATGCTACTCCACTACATAGACGGATATCTTGATAATTTATTGGTTAAAAATATTACAGATACCAGCTTTATTGATCTGGCTTTCTTCTACAGATGGACAAGACTGTGCATACATAGGTGCTGCATTTTCTCTCCATCACAATTGCATCCCAAATTCAAATTGACTCCCACTGTCTGCCCAGTAGACTAATGCAATATTATACTTCAGTGATCCCCAAACTTGCAAAACTGTAGGCAAGGAAAAATTGTCAACATTTTTGTAATTCAACAGTTCAAAAACGATATGTCATTTTGTTGAGCGAAAATATGTTTTTCTCATTTCCAATCCTGTGAATCATCTAGTAACCTTTACCATATGTTCAGGCAGAATGCAAAGCGAATGTTAGAGGCTTCCTGATTAAAAAACAAAGGCTATGGAAAGACGCGATCAGACTTGAATCTGGTTGATGGCATGAATCGATGTGAAGATGCGTCCGTGTGAGTTGAAAATGTTTCAACCTGAAAGCTGTTTCAAAATGTTTCAACCTGAGCGAATAATTTGCGTGTATCCCGCCCGTGGCTTGAATGAGTCTGCCTCATAAAAGTACGGATGAGAAGAAAAAGCAGAGTGAATGGAATTGACAGGAGGAACAGAAGTTTCTGGCGTGAGCCGAGTTCAGTCAGAGGCTGAGCTGCGCACAGAAACACACACGGTTGGTTGCTAGCTGGCCTACAGCTGGTGAAGATGATTTGATAAGTGATGAAGTCGGATAAATTCCCTGTCAAAACAGCGCAAAAATTAACCACATTATGTTGAAGTCTAGTGATAAAACCAAGTTGTACATTTAGATATGCAATCTGTTCACCCGCGTTGTTGCTCATACAGTTGGGGACTTCTGCTATGGCCATCAGAGTGCATTAAATTACCTTGAATCACTTTTCTGTAGGTCAAATGAATAATTCCTCTCTATCATTCTATTGCATTCTACTGCTCAAAGGAGTTCTGAGCACAACTCACATATATATATAATCTCATAGAGTTCTTCCCCCCTAAGCGTGCATCCTGTCCGTGTGATGGTCTGAATGGAAATCCAGCTGTCTAGAGAAGATCCTGTTGTTTTGATAGTATGCTGCTGGATCCTCACATCTTGTCTCTGTCTCTGGAACTAATCAATCCTGACGCCGCGATACGCACAGGCCGCACCTGCGTCCTCTCTGGCTACCACACACACACACACGAGGCCTATGCACACGTATGCATACGAGTAAATCCACACACACGGTGTGCTGTTCCAGCTCGGAGAACACTGTAGTTCTGCTCCTAAACATCATTGAGGGTAGAAGGAAGACAAAGTACATTCGGTCGGTGGAGATGTAAAAACCTGAGCCATTTCCTGAGATGTGTGGGTCCCAGCTGCCAAAAAACACACAAAACAGTGTGTTCAGAGGGTCTCAAGAGTTTGGCTGTTAATAGCTCTCTGTAAATCCTTAGGGGTGGCCATTTTGGGAAGATGGGGATCTGGGTTGTGTCTCTGACTCCTTTTTCATGCTAACATTGTACACCTGCACAAGCACACATGACAGTCCATACAAGATCACACACACAAGCATGTGTGGCTGTGGTAGCTGGTATATGTGTGGATAAAGTCCAAAGAGGGAAATAGAGCAGAGTAGTTCTCCAACAATTAGTCAGAACCCATAATGGGTTTTGGAGGATTCCTACATGTCTGTACTGACATTTGGGTGAGGACTGGCACTGAAAACCCTACATTTGAGTTCTGGGAATCAAATGCACCAGCAACTTCAGCTTGGAACCTTTCAGAAGGCATTTTCCAAACACATATTACACTATGTTCACTTGTCAGTAGGCTGGTGTGAAGGCTAAAACCCAAATATAGAGTGCTGCAACATCGAAGAGAGAATTTATGCCATGGATGACGGAGAACCACCCAATGTGTTAATTTCCTGCGGTGTGCCAGAGCTCTGTCTCTACACACACACACATGCACACTAATTTAAATGATAATACTCATTCCAGTGTTATTACACTGCATATCTACATGTAGTCATGAAAGCGAAGGATTTGATAGTGTCACTTTGATGAATGTGTTGTTGTTTTACTGGAAAATGAATGTCTGATCTGAAGTTCTCTCTAAACCAAAATGGTGCTAGAGGGAAAGTCAAGTGATCACCAAATGGATATGGATATCTGTATCAAATGTTACTGCAATCCATGTAATAGTTGTTGAGATATTTTGGTTTTTACCAAAGATGTAGACCAATCAACAGACCAACATTGCCATGGGTTTTAGCCATGCTAACGTAGCTGAATTGCCCACTGTGTTTTAAGGTCGGGGTGTGGAAACGTCCTGAATACATAATGTCAAGAAAGGTATTATGACCATAGTGTGTGGCTTACAAATCCATTGCAGCATATTTACCTACATCATACTGAGACATCTGACACAAGATGAGGCTCAAGTATCAACCTGCCTTGTGAACTCTGCCATGTTCCAATGTGCACTTTGTATTTAAAAATAGCAGCTTCTGTTTCACTGGGCTACAGTTGCAGTAGTAGTAGTAGATATTGCATAGTAACTTAATTGCCAAAGAAAGGCAATTTCCTTTCTGGACATCAAAACACTTCAATAATACGAAGCAGAGTCTCATCTTAATGCTTCTTCTATCAAGTAATAACAATGGATATTGGATCCAGAAGGGAGGACTTCTCAGCATCACGCACAACCGTCCACGCCGAAGAAGCTGGCTGGGTTCTGTGAGTGCTGGGCTCAGACACTTCAGATCAACGTGGTGATAGTTCATCAGCACATATCACCAATTATTTGCTTGATAAGAGCGAGCAGATTTGCCAGATCACAGCATAATGAGAGAAATTCCTTTCTCCCAGCTTGAACTCCTTTGGATGCGAGGGGTCATATGGAGCAATGAAGTACACAAAGTTTTGAGAGTGGAAGACTGGCATTTGTGATTTCCTTGGGTGCTGGACACAGGGGATCCGGGGGGGTGGTCATCAAATGCCATGAGAGAAATGTGAATATTTTGATATATTAGAAGAGGAAATGAAGTTGCATGAGATGTGATTTTTCTCAAGTGGAAGAAAGTATTCGTACGTCTCATTTTACTTTACAAACACTTTTCTCTCATTTATTTTTAAACAAATGTACCTCGCACAATGGAATCTATTGCTATGATGATGTCACGTCACATCAATTTGTAATTCCTCAGATGATTTAATATACAGGCTTGTGCTACACATAATGATGGTATCAATGGACAGGGATCCTCGACTTGATGAATCATCACCACTCTAATTTAAGCTGTGCGGTACTAATAACAACTGACAAAATGATATGCTTGCATAAACACTCAGGAAACACAAGAGGTTTAAAGGCAAATGAGGACACACGAGGGCCTGGAAACATCAGTTTGTTTAAAGGCCACTGACAATAAGCTCAACATGTATCTGCTTAGTTCATTTCAGGAAAGCTAGCATGAGGGATACGGCTGCAGTTACATATTATAACTAGACGTGTGCAGAGAGAAGTTGAACATGGGGATAGCTACATGGCCCAAATCTCTCCCTGTCTCTCCTTTCTCTAAACCTAACACTACTTTAGGACGTGGCAAAGACTGTCTGTGAAATTGCTTGCACTTTCAAAAACTCCTAAAACATTACTAACATCATTTCCAAGACAGGCGTATATTTAACATCATGGGAAGAAACCCAAATGCCTCCTGAGGACCATAGCAATAAATTAAAGCACATTGCTTTTGACTCCACAACAAACAAACAAACTTCACTTTTTCATTATTTGTCAAGATACATGAGGTTCACCTGTGTTATAAGAAGATTCAAACTGGAATGGACAGTGCAGGTAGCCTCTGTGCATTCCAGTCCCATAAGGAAAGACCATGGGAGCAGACCTTCCAGGTAGACATGTGAAAAACATCACCAGGCAGACTTTTTCCCCCCATTCTCAGGGAAGGGCCTTTTGCTTGTCAGTGGGGTCTGAATTGTGGTGGCGGTTGTTATCGAAGCACGCCAGCCATGTGTAGACACTGTGCTACCCCTTCCATATGGGAATATTTACATGTCTTCTTTGTTGTTCAAAGATCAAAGCGGCGGAGATCCATTTGAGTTGATTTTATGACACATTGTAGCAAATTTGTGGGGGGGGGAATTTAAATGCCTTGTAAAACCTGTTCCACAGCATGCAAGACCACCCCATTAAGTTTGATATCCCACATGAATATAAAGGAAATCTGACTTAGAACTGTGGACGTTGCTGCAGAGTGTGAAGGGAATGTGTGTTATTGAATGGTGAGTGACTGTTAAAAATCCACACGAAATCCATAAATTACTCTGAAATTCAATCTATATCTACTTAAAAATAAATAAATAAATAAAAACAGCTGGAGAGGAACCAAAGACCAAAGCAGAACACCATAAATTTATTGTGGAAAAAAAAAGCAACATTGGGAAGAAAAAAGTCTATTCTGGCACATCGTTTCTTTATATTACAAAAAGGAGAAAAAGGCTACAAATCTTGATAATTTATACAAATACAACAACTTTCAAAAATACTTCTTTAATTTAGTAAACACTCTGTGAGCAAGTTTCTGCAATAACCCACTGCTTGAGATCCCTGAGCAGAGACACAGAGTGAAACGCTTTTTTTAAATGATTTTTTTTTTTTTTTTTACATCTTCACTCAAGCAATAGCAATGATGAGTGTTTGTTCGTAAACACTTAATATACACAGGAGAAATGAACACGCTGTTTGACTATGGGGCAGGAATGAACTGAGATTATCTTACTGAACATATCACTAGTCAAAAACAGAACAGTGCTGACACCATTGTGACTGCAGCAAGTGACATAGGTACTGTATATATTCCATTTCTTTAAATCCTCAATTGTAGGCTCTGTATTTATCTGTATTTGGACATAATTTCCTCTAAATTCCTTCATTTTACATGTAAAAACACAGTGCCAGCTGGTTCTGTTGCCAAGGTAACACAAAGCAATAACTTACAATAAACTAAGGATACAGATAGTTCAGGAGGTGTGTGGCCAATAACAAACAAAAGAACACAAAATACTGAATATTTTCTTACTTCCGAGAAGGTGCCGTTTCACGTACTGTACGCTGACAACAAACAAATAGATGATAATTACACAGAATATATACAAAATGAGACCTTAAGACTGAGTTTAGACGATTCGGGAAATACTTCATGTAACAAACCAAATTTTAAGTCTGGCTACTTTTTTTGCTACATGATTTTCTGTATACTATACACAATGTAGGTATATATTAGGATTCATTTATACAAACACAATGAAATTAGTTTTATTCCAACAAAAACATAGGCATTAAGACATTTCCCACAGACGTGCTACGTCTGTGCGTTGTCCTGTGATGAAAAGGTGTGCATCGGCATAGCTTTTGCATTTGGTTAGAAGAACTCTTTCATCTGTTTCAGCTCCGCACACTCCTTTGTAAAAGCTTCAGGCGTGTGGGGAGAAGGTGTACCCAAAACTACCCTACCTGCCTCATTGTTGTCTGTGACTTTCACGAGAAAGTAGCTTAATATATGCATTATAGATTCTCAGTGTTGTGGACAAACACGGTGACTTGGCTTCTTTGCCAGTGCAGAACAAGAAACACTAGTGGTAAAAATGCCACCTGTATGCTACTGTACACTGCTAAAGAAGATTCACACCTTTTTATTATAAGGCATCACAATGTGAAAGGAGTCCCATGTTTCGCATGTTTCTTTCTTGCCTAAACACACTGTATTTGGCAAAATCCAGCCTTCGTGGAGCTTTAAGAGGCTATTCTTGTGCTGTGATGGCTTCCAAATGCAATTCCCTTTTGCAAGTTTTCATCAAATATCAGGACATCTGCTACAAATGGTTTGCAATTATGGTGCTAATTTTCATGTCTTCATTATGAAGTGTGAGTAATCTCATTAGCAAAACAAACCCTTTGAGGATGTGAATACAGATTTTAGTGATTTTAAATATGATTTACATGATTTATTTGGTGATTTTGGCTGGATTCCAGTTCTTCATCTTGCCTTATTTTCCTCATTATCAAGATGGACCATCTCATCAGACCAAGGACTTTATTAAATGGTGATGGAAAATACCCTCAGTGCATCGTGCTCTGAGATTCTTTTCTTTCTTTTATATTGTATCTCACACTGCTGGGGGACAGATTTCACTGCTTTGAACTACAATTGCTTATTTAATAAACCTTAATTCATCACAAATGTTGAAGGATGTACCTATGGTCTCACTTCAAGTTCAAGTGCTCTAGTCACAAAAAAAGAAATAGCAAAAAACGTGGTTCCTGTGAGAGCACTCGTTTTGAAGACAGTTCAAAAGAGTCCAAATACCATGTAGTGTCTGCCAAAATGTGAGCAATGCTTCTGGAGAAAGCTGCTGGCCTGAGGTGTATGCAGAGCTCGGGAGTCATTAGGAGGGCTGTGGCCTCTCTGAACAAACATCCTCCCTGAGTCTCTTCCATCTCTCCTGGACGAGAAGAAGGAATGAGGGGCGTGTAGGCCGTCCTTTCCCCCCAAGTCTGGAGTACAGATGGCATGTAGGTGGGTGGCGTGATCTCAGGGGCTTGTGGTCCGCAGGCCCTGTTTCTCCATGATGTTCCAGAGCTTACGCAAGTTGGACTGGGTGATGGTGTCATCCGGTTTCAGTTGAAGCGCTCGGAGGTAATTGGCTTCAGCTTCTTGCAGCTTCCCATTGAGGTGGAGGATCGCCCCCAGGTTCATTAAGGCTGCAGGATACTGAAACCAAAGAGGAGATCTCATTTTAGGATGATGTCATCCATACTAAGTACACCTCAGAGTAGCTTAAAGCTTTGTTCCAAAGATACACAGTCTTTTCTGTACACGAACAGCAACGCAAGACTCTACCGCGTCACTGATGAGTAGGTACAATGAGTGTACACACAGTGATTCAGCTGCAAGAGTGAGCTAACATACAGGCAGTAATACAGTACAACACCAATAGTGTGCTTAGACTTAAAAATTATTTAATGAAAAATTCAAATCATCAGAGGCCATGAGTGGATGTTTGAGATGAATAATGCAAATGAAGTCTAGTCACACTTTGGGGGTATACATAATTTAACAACGAATGGAATTTGACCAGGAATGTTTTATATCACTGAGCCACATGCAATAAAATGTTGTCTGAGCAACTCCAAACAGACAAACTTTGAACAGATGTTGTTTATAGAAGTTAGAGCTTTAAAAACACTTTAAAATAAGACTCTTATTACAAAACAGCGGAAAATGTCAGAGTGAAAGAACACATAAAGTTATAGAATAAACAATTATTTTGTCCTTGTAAATAAAACAGTCTCTGTAGAAGAACATTTTATCTGGAGAGACTACACAGCTGACCCTAACACGCTATTGATTCCTGTTTGTCAGATCACAGTCTGGCTGTGTTTGGAGTTTGGTAACCATGCTGCTTTGTGTATCCCTGTGTCTTGTCTGTGGCCACCGATGTCAAAGGGAGCAACCACCACTTTGAAGTGGGTCTAGATGAATATACTGTATAGTCCTGCTGGTGCCATGGGGCAAAATCATCATCACTGTGACAGGCGGGTGAGTCACCGAGGACCTAAGTACAGGAAAAGTGTCCTGGGTGCAATCATGGTAAGACCTAGAAGTATCCAGACCAAGGGAGGGGCCACATCTGATCTCCATTTTAGTGTGGAAAAGATGTCTAATCCTGTAGCGAGCTACCGTTTTACTGCTTGAGACTAATGTAATTGTAACTCCTAGGAAACAAGGAATGTTTAAATGAAACAGTCTTTGTAAAAATGGGCAATCTTGCCCTTTCACTGCACTGTTTGTGACTTTTTTCCTATAATTATCACCTCATACATCATTGTCACGTGGAATGGCACGATTACGGCATCTTGACATTTACTGATGTATTGAACCACCAGGCTTAATTTTTGTCTCATGGCCTGTTAACTAATCGAGAGTAATTGTCAGGGAAACGCTCTTTGAATGAGAGAACAGAGGTTTTCTATATACAAGAAATCTGGAATGTTATGAGATATGCGTGGAAATGTGAACCATTTACAGCAACAGCAGTGCTACAGAAAAAGAGCAGCAACATACTAAAAAACATAGTGACATATAAAAAAGCTTATAAAATGACATAAAAAGCCCTCTTTGTGTACTGCATGGCTTATAAATTATAATCTAATTTAGTTATAAAAAAGAAAAATATACAATAAAAAAAACAACCTAACATACTCTGAAATGCTAAATATGTTTTTGAACACAAAGGCGGGCAACCACAGGTGACTATACCATACTATACCATACTTTGCATATTCAAAGTTTAGTTACCCATGCATTGAGAACACCTTTTCAAAGAGGTTACCAAACACGACCACTCTCAGATTGTATGGCCATTTATCTTGCTTTGTCCACACTGCGCTGTATTTTCTGTGAACCGCCCTCCTTTGCTAGGCTTGATCCACCCACATCTAGTACACTCAGAAAACTCTCAAAACATCTCGCTGTTTTTCCAGTGTCAAGGTTGGATGAGTGATGCTCCATGCATGAGAGTTTCAATGGGAACAATATGTCCAATAGAGCTGCTTTTCTCACAGGGAGAATAAAATTGATGAATGAAACAAAGAGACTCTGGAATAATCCTTTTGTCCCTTTAGAGAGGAGTCACTTCTTCCCTCAGCGCATATAAAATATGCTACAGATGCTTTGGCCATAGTAAAGGCTGGCATGACCAACGCTACTGTTGCTTACTGACTCCAAATGTGCAGCATTAAAGTTACTAGACACCAATTCCCTACACTTGCTGCATATTGTGCAGTTACATTAATCCCCTAGTAAAACAAACCTTTCTCTCTGTGTTTCAATTATTGTTCACAGGAGCAGCCAGATTCCTTGACTTTAATGGTCGGGGAAATTCTGAGGCTGTTTGCGCTATAAATTACCTTCAGTTTGACCCACCATTTGAAGGTCAAACCACAAAATAACGCTGGGGGATCAATTTGCAAGTTAGGGATTTTTACTACTCAGAATAATGCTAGCCAAAATATAACTGTTTATACATATGGACATAGTTGAAAGTGGCAGTGAAGGGGCCACACAGAAATACTGTATCCACAACATGTAGGTGGCAAGTAGGCGTATATTGGTAAATTAGGGGGGCTAGGATCCTGTGTTGTGTGACGTGCAATTATCCCTTAGCCTCAGACAAGGGCTTAGGTTTGGTTTCAGAAGAGAATGAAACCTAAACCCTAAATTTTATCATAATAAATGATGCTTTCCATAATATTTTTAGTAAAGCAAAAATGAAAAAATTCCACATATACAAATTCCTAATAATCACCTATAATCTTCTTGACTGAGACTTGATACCTTTTGATAGATATGGTTATTATGTTTTATAAAAAAAATGACAACTACCATTTCCAATGTCAACGATGACCCAATAGACTCAATAAATAACGTCTTTCTATCTAAGATTGCTGATCAGTTCCAGTGACTTTTAAGGCGAATTATCTGTAAAGAAATACAGCCAAGTGATTTTGCAGGACCCAACAACCTCCACCAAAAAACATACAACAGCGTGTCTGTTGCCTGAGGGGCAAAGTCCAGGGCAAAAAATAAATAAAATCCAGCAAATCATTCGCTACTGCTTATTAAGCTTAAATTGAGTGAGTGAACAGTAAGAACTCAAGACAAATGAAGATTGGTATTTAAACATTTTAATCATCAACCCAGAGCTTCTCCCACCTGGACAGTAAGATGAGACGGTTTAGTGGTCTGTTAGTGACTGCACTGAACTGAAACTGTAAAACTTTGGGGGGTGGAGTCAAAAATAGGATTTTGACAAGTCAAGCATGCAAGATTGTCCAGGATAGATAGTGATGAGCGATGTAACATTTTGCAAAGACTCCTGGGTAGAAGAGAAACAAACTGCTGTTTTTCCTCTCAGTGCAGCAGAGTCTCAAAAGATCTTTTTCTTTCCTTCCTTATCAATTCCTGAGTTTAGTTTCCTTTTTCCACTCTACCCTGTAGGTTCTCACCTGTCCTTACCCAAGCCTTTCTCCCCCTATTTCGCATAGCTAAGATGTTTGTGATTTATACCCCTACTGCTGCATTCTCACCCTTGCAACACTCGCAACACCCTGCAAAAAGTTCCCTTGTCAAAAGCTTTCACTTTTCCCTCATTTCCTGCTGCTCTGTAACCTCTGTGCCTCCCTACCCTTCCCAAAACTGGCATGTAGCAGCAGAGGCACGGCCAGATTGTGGAGCATATAAGACCGTAAAGCAACACGTGCTATAAAGACTGTGGGAGTTTAAAAGTAAAGCTAGGTTGGGGAATGACCTGACCATAATGACTTCAGATAGGCATGTAGGTGAAGAATATCTACATGGAAGGGGAAACTTTCAAAAGGACAGATGTCAAGGGTGCGGGGATGGACCAAAGCAAACCAAGCATCCGATGGGCTTTAGCTCGTCTAGATGGAGGGAATCATGGGACTAAGGAACTAAATCCTTTGAATGGAGGCAATTGTCCTCTCTCACTCAGAGCCAGCAAACATATGTGTTTAATATAAAACACCAGTGCCTTTGGAGAGTGAAGAGTCAAGCCGCAGTAAAGCATGAAATGACAAATGAAGATGGACAGGGTACATGGCTTATGTCAAGTTGCATAGGAAAGAACAAAGGATAATGGTAAAGAAGATGGATGAAGATGCTAAATTATAATTGTGCCTTAGCTGAAAGCAACACAAATGGCAAAAGGCATCTAAGCAAAAGTGACCAAGTAAGGGTAAAAAGGTGCCCCTGGGTTTAGATGTGGACATCAAATGCCTGCTTGTACAACTACAAAAGCCAAGAAACAGTCATGTGAAAATGACTCTGATCTGGCCCTGAAATAGACACATACATCCTGAGCACAATTTTACAGAAGTACGTGTCCATCAGGGGGCTGCTCGGCAGTGGTCTTCTCAATGGTCAACAATGACTCCCAGCGTCCAAAGGCTTAAAGTTGGATGAACTGTGGTGTGAATGTGTGTGTGAATCATGGGGACATTTTCCTCTACTACATCACTTTGCCATATCTCAAGCCATCTACTGTGTGAATATGGTTCTCGTCAGTGTTAGTCCAGACTGGTGACCTATGACAGGTGCCTGCCTCTCACCCATTGTGCGCTGCATAGGGTCCAGCCCCCAAGATCCATAGAGGGATAAGCAGGTAAAGAAAATGACTGGATGAACAACCAAAAATACGATAGAAAACCATCCAATATCTTGTGTTTTTGGACAAAACAAATAACTTCTCCTAAACTCCTTACTCCTTACCATTTTTCAACAGAAGGTGGTACTACTCAATACAACACAAAAATCAACCATCCACCCCAGAAAATCCATTTTGGGTTTCCTATATCTTACACAGTTCTTTTCTGACGTAGCCACCTACACACAAGCAAGAAGTTAATTTCCTTTTTTTAACAACATAAGCCAATAAAAATCCACATTGTCCCCTTTAAGATTGTCTTTCTTTAACCCCAAAGGTTCCGCAAACTTCTATAAACAGAGGAAAAAGTGAGCATCCTCACAGCACACCTTACAAAAGTTAATTCAAATCACCATTCACCTTAAACTGTGTGGTTCTATTACATTATTTATGTATGTGTTTAAACTGAATCAAAGACAACAATACTTTTTCTAACCTTGGATCTGGGTAAAATTAGATGTTAAAAATACACATTTCTTTAGCAAAAGTTGAATGCTACATCTTCGCTGAGAACAACAAAGGGGATAGGAGCGCAATTTCATGTTTTCTATGGGAATCTTTTGTTATGCTTGTGTTTTTTTTGTCGTTTGGTTGTGATTGTTTGTATATATTATAATTGGGGTTGTGTGCTTGCAGAACCAAACTTTATTGTCTGTATAACATTGTCCAGATACGTTTTGATCATTAATCCCGGACTGACTTCTTCTAATCAAGACACAGGAACAAACAGGGTGACCACATGCCAAACATAGTTTGCTTCCTCTGCGGCCCTCAGTTAAACAGCTCCACCCCTCCTGCCAATGCTCTCTAAGACTGGACCCCATTCATTTTCAAGATGTCAATGTCCCTTGACCGAATGTTATTATCATTATTCTTTTCAATCTACTTACCCTGGCCCCCTCCTTTGAAGCTGGTGATGGATGCTACACAAACAAACCTTTGAGCTTAGTAAAAACCTAGACCCCATCCACTGACAATGAAGGCCGTTGTGACAAGGCAGACCGGGCAGTAATAATATTGGAAAGCCACCCAGACTGTGATTGCACAGTGTCCATCAGGGTAAATAGTAATGGGGATGATTAGCTAGTTGTGCTTGTACTCACATTGGGTCTCAGGCTCGCTGCTTGTCCGTAATACTTCTCGGCTGCCTCATTTAGGCTGGCTTGTCTGCAAAGGGAAAACAGAGAGAGGCAATCATTACTCATCTTTATTGCTCCTGGCTTCGGATGAAGCCTTGAACGCTGCGTGTTTAGTGGCACTCAGGGGTCACTGAGAAAATAACAGGAGGGAACAGCATGAGGAGAGCCAATCCAATCGTCTTTAGGTTTCTCGTTCGATAGCATCTTTCACTCGATAACATCTGTGCTGAGCAGTGCACAGAAAAGCACTTCATGCCTTAAATGAACCTTGAGGTCAGGACATTTGGCTTATTGCGTACGTAAAGAAAACCCATGAACAAACCAAGGACGACCAGGA
Organism: Gadopsis marmoratus; assembly: GCA_036023855.1. Taxonomy (NCBI): domain Eukaryota; kingdom Metazoa; phylum Chordata; class Actinopteri; order Centrarchiformes; family Percichthyidae; genus Gadopsis; species Gadopsis marmoratus. The sequence goes on along the minus strand of JAVQJF010066167.1, from coordinate 81,977 downwards.
ATATTCACTGAACATTTCTGTTTACAGTTGCTGGGGGAGACTGTCATTTAATCATACTATCTTAACACCCAGGACAGCAGAGTAGATGGCACAGATGCACCAAAACAGGCTGTATACGCCACACTGCGACAAAAAGAGTTTTGGGACAGATAGCCTGTCAACATGACTCCTTGGAACCAGAAATACTCCATACTCCAATACTCCATTCCATAAAACCTCCAGTTAAGACAGGAATGTCCTACGTATAATATGCCTTTTTATCTCCTTCCATAATCCACGGCTCTGCCTTCTGTTATACGCAAACCCGTTGCCCCGCTATCACAAGACACTTCCTGTTATTAATACTCTGGTATCTCAGCAATCACCTTTATGGTCCACAGCTGCAGGCTTTTCACTGATGGTAACTGTCTCATTGCAAACAATTTAACTTTGACAAAGTCAAGGTCAGACTCAGCGATGGCTGGCTGTGGAGCCCTTTAAGTTGTAATGATCAAAGGAGGCGAGGCCACTGGAACCACAGTTTCATTTAGGCTGTCGCAGTCTATTAAGGGATCATCATCCATATTGTTCCAGATAAAATCCAAAGCTTTTATTTTAGGATTACCAGATCAGTGGCCTAAGTAAACACATATTATTTGTGTTTGGTTTGAAAGCCACAGTCTTATGTGTTCTAATTTTCTTTTATTCTTCGCTGGTCAGTGAGTAGAGAATTCATGTGCATCACTTGGTAGAGCTTTAATAGCTTAAAAGTAGAGCCTTGAATGTTTCATTTTTCTTTAAAAAGTCACATTTAAAAAGTAAAATATCACATCAGTTATCTTTCAGATAGTTATTGATATATTTCAATATTTCACTGACAAGAGTCATGCTAACATGACTGAATTTTGACCATTTTGATTTTAAAGACGTAATCCTACATGTTAACCAGAAGATATTCAGAACGTGCCACTGCTGTTTATTTTTCTAGTACAACTGAATTTGTCCAGCACTGTTCCAAAGAAGCATTTTACATTCCAAAGGCAATGCAGACACCGACTTGAGTTGCTGAATATGTCCTGACGTTATAAATGTGTGTTTCACGTCCAACCACAACCATATGTTTGTTTGCCAGCATAATATTTAGAAAGCACAACCTTCTGATAAAAAAAAAAAAGCCCAAATCAAATTCTATAATATTATTATCACATTTCTAAACACATTATCAGAGGGGAACTGGAGAGCTGCCACACCATGACCAAAGGGGCAGCAGGACCTCCTAGGTCTGTCTGACTGTGGGTTCTGAGAAAGCAGAACACAATGGAGGCCAAGTATGTAAACCGCTGCCTGGGTCTAAACCCGAGGAAGAGTCCGTGCGAGACTACAAGAGCACAGGGACAAAGAGAAGGAGAGGGATGGGAAAATGGTGTAGGAATGAATGGAAAAACTAATTGCTGGAGGAAAAAAATTCTTGACCATATTTCAAATCGGCAACTGATCTTCGTACCCCAACATCTTGTTGTCTAGATATGGTTTATTAACTCCAGACTTGCACACAGCACAGACAGAACTGCATATAAGCGTGACATTGCTGGATACTAATGACTGAATGAACAAATTGCATGCAAAAACCAGATATTTGGGCTAAAACTGCAGCTGTCCCATCTGTCTCGAGCACAGAATACATTTTCTTTTATGATTAAGATTCTCTCTGTTAGAATGCTACATGGAACACACACATCTTCCCTAAGGGTCGTACTGTATGTGCAGTACACTTAATGTAACTTTCTACCAATGTTTCTTTTATTACCATTATATATTGGGATGGCCAAAATATGCACAAATTGACATAACTAACATCATGACATGGTTATGATACAAGCAATCTTTCAGATATGGTGTATTATATTATTATATGTTTTGGATGGGAATATGAGGTGAATTATGAGTGCATAACTTGCTTGAGTGTGTTTTTAGAGATTTCTTTTCCCCCTGGCTTCTGTAAATATCTACAGATTTATGTGTAAGTATGATGCCACAGTGCAATTTTTCACTGAGACCATTAACCAACCTTTCTTGTCCTACATTCACACTATAAACAAGAGATAGTTTGAAATAACTCCCACAAGAATTATTCAAAGGCGGAAGAAGGAAATCATTGCTTTGGAAGCAAAATGGTCAAGAACCAAGGGCGCAAGAGGGCAGTAAAATACATTTGCACATCTGAGAGCATCTGCCCCTCTTTTTAATCTCTTCCCTTCCCCCGCATAGGTTCACTTGTGTCCCCACCACCCGAGGGCCTTTCCATGTCTGCGTCCAAGACAAACACATAAAGAACTTGAGCTGTGGAGGAGTGAGACCTCATGCCAAGCAGGCGGAGAAAGGTTCAGCCCGAACACTGCTTGAAGCGCTCTTTAGCTGCCAGGGGTCTGGATCCTGGAAGAGGCTCTCGAAACTGAAGGCTGTTGGTGGTGAAGATCCTGCGTGATCAGACTGGTGGGGGAAGAGCTACGCATGAAACAGCTGGGTAAAAATCTTACATAGAGCTGTGTAGCAATGTTCTACTCTTGGTTTGATGGTCTTAAAGGAATTGTTAGACATTTTAGGAAACTCCTGGCAAGAGTTAGATGAGGAGATTGATACCACTCTTGTGACTGGACGCTAAATAAGGAGCTATAGCCAGCAGCAGGTTTGCTTAGCTCAGACTGGAAACAGCTGCCTTTCTCTGTTCAAAGGTAAAAAATTCCCCTCCCAACACCTCCAAAGAAGAATAATTAACAAATGATATCTAGTTTATTTAATCCATGCCAAAACCGTGAAGTGTAATTTGGTTATACAGGCAGGGGATTAATACAGCATCATGTGATATCAGCTGAACGGGAAGAAAGTAATTCCAACCTCGGAGCGTTCACACAATATTCTAATTAGTCCATCATTTATATAGCCTAAATTAGTTGTGTTTTGCTGTGTTATGAATTTGGAGCAGTCAACAAGTAGATCCTAATAAAAACTGTGTAGGCTACAGCTGCTGTTAAATGAGCTGAGTGTATTGTATCATTGAAATATTAGATTTGATTTAGTTGTGTTAAGGATCTGATTGATTGGCAGCCAGTTTGCCGACATGACTTTAGTTGTCTGTTCCCCATGTGGGCAATATGGTTGCAGTCAGAAACTCCTGATTTCTCCAACTTGGAATTACAACTAGGAGGCTGATGTGAACAGGTCTTCTGACTCAGTTGCTCGCAATTACTGCCTGAACGACGTGAAGGTGGCATATGTGCAGAACTATTTCATGGCTGGGCACAGTAACTTCCTGTCGTCTCCATCTCAACATGCAGTTTTTACATTTCGGTTTTTGTACAGCTTTAACCAACAAGGTGTAACATTTGAATTAGTGAGAACTGGAGGTGCCAGGCTAGCTGTTTGCGCTTGCTTACAGTATTTAAACTAGCCAAGCTAACCAGCTGCTGGCTGAGGTTTCATGAGAGTGATGTTGATTTTAAGAATAAAAAGATTGAATATTCCTTTAAAGATAACCATTTCCTTTCAGCAGGCAGATGTAATCTAAAAAGCCATGATGCCAATGATATGTTTAAAGAAAGAAATCTCTACACTTGGTCATACTGTATTATACTGAAGGGTTATTCAGTCAGTCGGGCAGCATACTATAAATTGGCACGTGGCTGTATTTACAAATTTCCACTCATGGCTTGTGTTCAGAACCACAACAACTTGTGGGCTGCTAAAGCTTTGCCGCTCAGGCTCATCAGCTGAACCGAGCACTGATTTGGAAGCAGACTTTCGGGTATGAGCCAGGGCCAGCAGAGAAAGAGTGAGACAGAGTGGCAGAGGGGTACAAGAGAGAGTGAGAGAGAGCATATGAAGACACATAGCTGCACAGCCCGCTAAGACAAACCAGAAGCTCTCTGGCTGGCAGTGTAGCGAGAGAAGAGGATTACAAAGTACAGCCAAGTAAATCACATTGGCTGATGAGTAGCGTAAGCCCCTGGATAAACCATGCAGACAGTAGACCTCCCTCTTTCATACACAGTCTCCTTTCTACTCAGCCATGGAAAACGGTGTCCCACCCATCAAATCTACAGATCTACAGAGTGAAATATACTCAGTGTCTTTGCATGTGCTGGGGCTATGGAACTCATCAAATGTAAAAACAAAACACAGAGTCACTCAAATCAAACACTCACCTGAGCATGTGGGCTGCACTGAAGACCACATCAAACTCCCCGCCGTCAAGGCGTGCGGCTTTCTCTGCCATCTCCGCAGCTTCCAGCAGCCGTGACTCTTCCAACAAAAACTGACCTGGCAGGGCAGGAGAGAACAGCACTGCTGTTAAAACGCTGAGGGATCCCCACAGAGTCACGCAGGGATACACAGTCTGCCCTGGCTGAGTGTTGCCTTTGGCCCTGGTAGAGGGACGGCCTGGTCTGCCACTGAAATAATACGCTGAAACACTAGATATGAGTGCAACATACCATCACTCTTTGGCCATCTCTCAGACCCATTTGTTCACATTAGCTAACCTTGATAGATCTGTTACTTTAAGATGAAAATGTTTCTCACGGGAGGTTTGTGTCTTATTAGGGGTGCGGCTGCATTGGCAGGCAACCTCTGTGGACTCGTCGAATGAGATTGTGGAAGCCAGACAAGGCCATGAACCAAGGGTGGACCCCTTGTTAAGGACCAGATTTAGAGAGGAATTTATACCCTGTTGACTTTGGTTAGCCCCACTACTGTACCAGGATGCTAAACCACTATGTGAACCTAAGCATATTTTCCTTAATAACTGTGGATGAAACTGAAGCCAGGGTACAGGCCTGAGGTGAGAGACAGATGTAAAGTGAGATTTCAGACCCTGACTGTGTAAAATAGCTCCAGGTTACAAGTGCCTCTGCAGTTATGGAGGGTTGATGATATATCAAAGCAAATGTATGCGTAATAACGGAATAACAGGGCATCAATATATGCCAGGTTCCTGCTGTATTTTTAAATATTTTACAAAAGTGGCCTGTGTATACAGACGTTGGTCCTGTATTTCCTGTTTTTTAAGAGAATATTGAAAGATCTAGCTCTGATCGTAGAACTTAACAAGCTCCGGTACAGTGGGAAACTCAAGCTTTGTGTGGTCATTCTCAGCAACTCAAATTATGAATACCATTTTGTGCGTTTGCTTTCATGCTAAACTGTAAACATATGGATCTGTGAACTACTAGCAACCAGCCCTGATCAGAATAAGGTACTGGAAAATGGATCGACTGTGTCTGAGCCAATAGGACATCAGAGTTTACATACTGTGGACGTGTCACCTTTAATAATTTATCAATTACTTAATGTCTATCTATATCCTGTCTTTGCAATGTCACTATTTCCTTGTGTGGATCAATACAGTTCATCTTACCTGTAAAAGGTGACAACTCTGAAATAGAGTTCTTCAAGAAAATGCAAAAATCTACCATTAGACTGGTGTATTGATCGCTTTAAACGTCATACACATGCTGATGCAATGATAGTGAGCTGACACATCAGTTCATCATACAATGCTGTTTTAGACAGACAAGGCTTTTTTACAGCCTTTTAAAGGAAGGAAATAATTAACTTGCCAGCTTATTCAAACTCAATACTACAATGACCGTAATTAAATCTAAGAGACAACACTGCAACTTCAAGTCACGAGGAAATTATGTAAGACAAGAAAGTTCCATATTTCCATCACATCAAAGGGAACAATCTGAGGAAATCCACTCTTCTTGCGATCCTCCACTAGCCACGTACAGACTGACATCATGGCCGACAAGAGGAGGAAGATATGGCAAAGAGGTCAGCCAACTCTGTTGTCCGAACAACCGGCCAAGGTGTGCAAGTTCCTGGCTTTGTGCACGCAAGTATGTGTTAAATTGCCAAATAAAATATTTGAGGAGGTAAGAATAAAGTCAGAATATGTCAAATTAAAACAATAAAAAACAAATCTATGCTTACCATAATGCATGTAACAGTTGCCTTTTGTGGGATCGAGTTGGATGGCCTTCAGAAAGTACCTCTCCGCTTCTGTTTTCTGCCCCTGAGAGAGCCGGATTAAACACAGTGTCATTATTGTTTCAACTGCTCCTCAAAAATACTCATTGTAAAAACACCACACTCGGCTCAAGGGCCCAAATACCTTTGTGTATACCTAATGTCCCTCTCCAAACCGCAGACCTACTTTAACAATAAATCTTAATAAATAGACATGAAACACATGGACCACGAGTGTTTTTCTTTCAAGCTCATGTGTCGTCCTGTCAAAGTACACACTGTCATGCTTGGCACAGTGGACCAGACAGGGCAAAGGCTCATTCATTAAACACTTTTATCTGTGCAAATAACACTTCCAGAGCATAACCGCAGATTGCCGGTGTGTGTGGCCCGAACGCTATGAAACAATACAGAGAGCGGTGGATGGAAATGGAGCTGGAGGGTGGAAAGGAGAGGAAAGAGACGGTGAGTGTGTTGATGCATCCATAGGCATCTTTAGGTTCACATAAACACACACACACACACTGAGGTTTCCATCTTTGTGTACAGTGCCCTTCCAGCCTTTAGAGAGAGGAACAGTCCATACTTGGATGGTGAGCATATCATGATGAGAAGCATCACTGAAGCCCTGTGGACCTCGAGAGCTCCCTCGTGTCCTTTAGACTGTGACACGTAACCAATCACGGCTCAAACAGAACGGAGCAGCTGGCCAATGGACGTGCCAGCTGGAACTTTGACACATCCCTGCTCTCAGTTGGGCACCAGATGCTATTTGATCAACAATTAACAATGCGCATTCATCTATAAAAGCTGATGTTTTAGCATTAACCATGCAGCCATTAGCGTGTGTTTCATTAAAAGAAAACACCATTGCATGAATAATAACAAACTGTTAAATTGGAGTTGTAGCCAGTCAATAAAGGCTTGAGGTAAAATGCCAAAGCATCAGAAAAGATGAAGGAGGATTAAATAAAGACGGCATAAGCCAGGAAAAATAATGTGTATGAACTCAGTGTGAAATACAGCAAATTGCTTCAGTTTAGTCAAATAGAAGAATGGGCTCAAATCCAATCAGTACAGTGCAGCATTAATGACTGTATTCTTAGTCAAGCGTGTACATTTTTAGTGAACTGTAGATTCAATAAATACATCACTTTCTAATGTAAATATCTGAGTGGGGTTTTCCTTGATGCTGCTGAAAATCAAGCCTGTGCTAAGTATATGTTTAATAGAGTTGATGGTGTTCAAGTAATGGTTACAGTTCCAGTCTGAAAAGAATCATCTCTATGTATTTAAAAACTCTTATTCACAGATGTAGGAATGTGTATGTTTGAGGGCCAGCTGGTTTTAAAATAACAGAGGCCTACGTCTGTTTGCTGGTCCTCAGAATGAAGCTTTCACACACTGAAATGACTTGCAGTTGTGAGTGGATGGAGGATTTGGATTATGACCGAGCTGATTATGAATGAAGCCTGCATCGTATTAGCGGAGTAAAAGACAAGTTGCAAGCATCAAGGCGACTGTGTCCATCTCTGAGCTGCAGTGTGTACCCAGATCCTGGAAAACGTCCGGATCCCCTGGGGTGTCAGCGGAGGTGTGGAGGGGTCAGCGCAGCGGGAAGGCAATACTGATCTGTGAGATTAACTATCCCTTCCTCCCATATGTTGTCCTCCCGTCATCCACAAATTACAGTTCAGCTCCTCCTCTCACCCTTCTCTGACCCTACTGCCGAGCCTTATCTCACAGTTTCTCCACCTCTCCCACAGGGATCTCACCCTCAAAACCCCTGACATTATCCGAAGCGTCTACATCACTCACAGTAGTGCCACAGGGAGTGCTGAGGTAGGGGATGATAGAGCAGGGGGCTGGTGGGCAGATTAACTTTCTGCACTGGTTTTGATCATGCTTAAATGTTGTTGTCATACGGCACAGAGGCCATAGCCAGAACAGGAAGAGCATACATGAAATGGCATCATAGCTCTAATTCATCGGTACAAACCTTCTGGCACGTTTCAATATAACAAAAAAAAATCTTTCATATCATTCAAGATTGTCAACTAATTTCCCTTCTCCGATGGCATTATTTGTACTCACAGAGTCACGGGGGGGGGGCACAAAATCCCCATCATGGTCAGAGATCCACAGATATTCATCCCTGCAGGTTTGAGCTATACTTTCCTCCAAAATCAATAACACTTTCTTAAATAAAATGAGTTTCTCTTCACGGCCCACTAAATTCTTCCCTGAGACCACTTCACCAAGTCTTAACACTCTCCTCTAAAGAGTCATGTTGTTCCCCTAGACTGTCCTCGCTGAGTTTGGTTTCAGATAGGCTTTTGTACAGAACGTAATTCATGTCAGTTTAACAAGCAACTTTCATCTATTGTGTCAGCTGAACTATTCTTTAAGATAACTATCAGTCTGACTACAGATGGCAATGGCTCAATCTAATATGGTGCTTGAGCTCAATAGAATTTAGACACAGAATGAGGTAATTCCTACCAAGTTTAGGTAAATGATGTAAAGTAAAATTCCACACATATCAACTGTGAAATACACAAACTCACAGTTTTGGAAAGACTATAAATGAAAAGAACTTCAAACAGACTCTGTTTCCATAAGGGAAATGAAAAAGGATAGTCCCGAGAAGACTAGCCTTTCTGTGGAAATCTAGATCCCACCGCTCCAGGCTTTTGAACACATATGCTTCCTTTCATTAGGGCCCAGACTGTTGGAGAGAGGGGTGTCATCTGAAGAGAAAGCCTCCACCCTTCTTTTGACCTTACGTGCAACTCTTCTTCTAATTTGTGTCCTTTGCAGCTCGAACTGCTCGTCTCGGTCAGCTGTACTCCAAAGACGCCTATCTAGCTGCGATCTAAGGATGGATGACCGTATCACCCAACCACATGACCACCTACTCTTAAACTCGGGGACTCTGGAAACTGCTTCTGCCCCTGAGACCCTTCCACAAAGATGGCTTTTTTTTGGTCAGGTCAGCTGTGTGACCCTGAGAGGATATTATCTCTGCTGTCCTGGAAAAGATTCAGTATTCAGAGATTTTGCAGAGCTTTGAGGTACTTTAAGAGTTCGTTTCAAGTTACATGGACCAGAAAACGGCAGCCAGGACAGGAATTTTAATGAAGAAGTCCCACTCCCATGACAGGAACATTTTGTGAAAAACATCGTGACCACCGTCTCTCGTCGCTCCCTCGTGCTCACTCTCTTCCAATCTTTTCCCTCTCTCTCACCCACAAACTATTGATTAACTGTAGAGGCTTCAGGAGAACATTACGACAATCAGTACAGCGCTGGAGAGACCTGATGAAAAGCCAGCCGAGATGAAAGAGCGTGTAATAAAAAGAAAGTCAAAAGAACTGAGAGAGCACATGTAGAGAATGAGAATTCAGACAGGGAATGTGAGGTCAGACACGAAGAAGTCCAACCACAAAGTCACCGCTTTGATACAGTGGACTTGGCAGTAATATCTTTGAACGAGACGTGACTGATTAACATTCAGACTACCTACCTGCACACGCACACATCCAGGTAAACTTATTATTTAGACGTGTCTCGTTACTGAATAGGAAACTCATTACAGAGCGACAATCGTGGTGAGAAAAAGGTCACTCACACCGGCATCTGAAACACGTAGGGGAAACCACGTGGCCTCTCCATCAGGGCTGCGGCCCCGAAATGTTACATTTTTGAGGAGGAGCACATCAGTTACATTTCTGAAGAGGCGCACTTCAGCCACCCCATAGCCAGCATAGCCTCGCATGTAGCCACCGTACGTGTGGAGTAGGCCCGTAACGCAGAGGTATAAATCTCACTGAAGGCACTGAACCCGGGGCTGCACACGTGAGGCTACTGCTCAGTGGTTAGCATAAAACCTTACAGATATCTAATTTAGTGAACTGCATGAGTTTGGGGTCGACATTTGCTGAACAATGGCCAGTGAACTGACTCAGCATTGTCAGAGATTGTTTGCTAACATTACTATAGCTAACATTAGCCACGGGTGATACCTGAACAAGAAAGCAAAACCACTGACTGTATTGAATTCATTTTTTAGGTTTCTGAAAATGAAGAACAAGAGGGGATGACACCAATAACGAAGTCTTACCGTCATAGCCAGGAGTTTGCCATAGGTGAGGTGTGCAGGAATGTGGTCTGGCTTGGCTCGCAGGGACTCTCTGTACCAGTGTTCAGCTTCAGTCAGCTTGTTCAGTCTTATGTAGGCCTCTCCTGTGAGAGCAAAATCAGAGTCGGGTCAGGGGTCAAGCTGTCAGAGGTGAAGACATCACACATCTTCCCATCGTTCAGCTGAGGGCTTCCAGGACAGCGAGACCAGACCTCAGACCTGGGGCACGAAATCCGGGCCTCAAACCCCACGTTGTTTTCTATAATTATGTTACTTGTATAACATCTGACACTGTTTTAGAGTGACTAAAGCCGACTCAGTGATGAACATTCAAGTCATTCTGTTATTTCTTAAAATCTGAAACAAACTGAGATCAGTGTTTGGCTTGAAAAGCTATGGGAGAATATTACTGAGTCTATTAACACACTCCCTCACTCGCCCTGATCTGTCAGACATCATCCGATACCTCCCCCACCGCCAGATCTGACCCTGTGCCTGCTAACACCTGAAAAAACAATATCCTCTCTCTCATAGGCATCCAATAACACTTGTATTATTGCAAGAATTTGACAACATTGGCTGTTGTTAAACTCTCACTTGAACTTGGTAACATGGTTCATATTTCAAATGAGTGGACAAGTCGTTTAGACTAGAGTGGACTGAAACATTAATTCCATGGGGATTAGGACTAATCACTTCCCCCGATGGGGAAACTGTGATAAGCAACAGGTGTCACCCACCTAGTCACAACTCGGGGACCTCTTTAATGATTTAAAAACACACTCTCTCCTTTTAGTGTGGCCGAGCGATAAAAGACACCAAGTTTAAGACGTAACATCCGTTTATCGTGAAAAAAATTAAAGCTCCAGGCTTAAGACCCTCCCCCCCCCGAGATGTAAAGTAATACATGAGAATATATTTTCAAGATGATATCCAGCCTTATGTTTCAGAGTGTCCATGTCCATGATATTGTAGCTACATAATCAAACTGTCCTTATTATCAGCTAACATCAAATAGAGCAAAAGAATGGATTAGTGGATATCGCAATTTTGATACAATCTGTCTCCATACTATCGCATTAGAAAATTTTTTTCCTTCCAAACTGAAATTTATACTATTTAAGTGCAAGAACTGAGAACACTGCATGCTTTTTGATTTTTTTGGAGAATAGTGAATAACTTTACTTTAAAATAAAATCATCAATATGTTTAATAAACATGATTATCTGGATTTCAGAGATTTACCACAAGACCAAAGCACTAAACTAAAAATATAGAATATACAGACATATAAAAGAACGTCTGTATAGGTCTGTTTTGACATGAGCTCTTCTTTTGCTGATGGGTTTAAAAGCAGCCAGAATGCGTGCCTCGCCTTCCTGGCAGCAGACCTCTGTGTGAGATTAGCACAAACATCAACGTGCAATTAGAAGTGACGTCGCAGGAGCTGACAACCAGCTCCTCGGAGCAGAACATTCCTCAGCCCACCAGAGAGTGTTGGAGCGAGACCAGCAGGGTGCAGATTACCACCCAGGTCTGCCGCTGATGAAAGCTTCTGCTCCTTGGTGTCTGACAAACAGCCTGAGAGCAGCACAGTGACTGAAACTGGAAACACATATGAGCAGGTGTTCAGTTCATTGAGGAAACAACGCTAAGCTGCAGAAATCGCAGTTTTCTAGCTCAGTGCCTCCATTACAGACGCAGAGCTGCTTCTTAACGGTGACTGGAGCTTTCATCATCATTGTGACATAATCTCAGTAGCCTTGTCAAATTGCATTTTCCCAAGAAATAAGCGAACCTGTGGCACTACCAAGTCTGAATCACAGACATCCCAGGTTTCAAGCATGCGTGTAAGTAGCTACACGTGCATGAGACAGAAAGAACGCAGGAAAAAAATCAAAGCAAAAGCAGCTATAATGAGCCTGAAAGCAGCTGTGCTACAGCTGTAATCTAACAAGCCGGGTTGTTCTTGTAGTGAAAAGCAAATTAACTCTAATCAACATGATATCGTAAAGCTTACTACTGTCTGGTCAAAAGACTGTTTAACAGCTGTAATTTGTACTACATTTCTCAAACAAGGATTTAACTGATATAAATTAGAAATTGTTGTTTGCTTGATGTCTATCTGACACTGATTTTACACATTTACTATATTCTTTACTTTTTCTAGCACTCCTTAAAACATTTTGCATATCTTAGCCCTGGTTAACTGAAACACTAGGCTACAGAAAGCTGGAGTGAGTTCAACATAGTTTCACCTTCATATTTATTAACAACTTAACAACTCACAACTGGAAATCTGAACTGGGCTTAAATGTTTGACCTACTCTTTTCTACACATGAGAATATTTAATTAATGGAAATCTATAATCACAAATAATCATTGCATTGGACCTTAACCTGCGTTCTTTGGGGGGAAATTCCAAAAGGACTGGGACATCCCTTGTCCACATTGGGTGTTAGTGAGCCCTGGCCCCTGAGCTATCGGACATTCAAAGCTGCAAAGGTAAAACAGCTAATAAGGCTGTAAGCAGTGTTCTTACCTGCAATTAATAATTACTAACACTAAGTTTGGTTCAGTTAAGACTCTGCCTGTCCAGACGAAATGCAAACGTTATTAGATTTAAGGAACACAGGGCAACAAAGTCAAACAAAAATGCATGACGTATAGCAGCTCCAAAATACTCCAAAAATAACCCCCAACCCTCAGTTCCACTGTCTGTTATTCTTCCTGGACTTAAAAACAACAAGTTTTATGCTTTAGCTCTTGAAACAAAAACAGCTCTTACCCATCATGTTGTAGAGGCTCTGTGGTGCAAATTGTCTTGGCATTTTCTGTATTGCTTCTTTAAACACGGTGAGGGCCTCCTGTGAATGAAACAAATAAAAAAAGAAGGTCGAGGATGTTTGCATTAGCGAGCGAAGAGACCCCGCCAGAGAAACTGGCGCTGGAGTAACTAGTCATTCCTCCCCTGCAGCCGGGGGCTCTGACACTGTGAATACACAGCGTGGAATTGGGGGTCGATGGGAGGCTAGTTTATACAGAGTCGAGCAGAAAGGGTCTATCCTCAGTGTCACGGCTGTTAAGACGACTAGAGCGGTGTCACATATTGACTCTGGTATGTATAGAGTGTAGGTCCAGTGATTCACCTCGGAGTTTAAATGGTAGAAGGAGCTGGAACTACTTTATTGCTGGAGCAAATGTTGTGGTTAGAGGCCGGAGGAAGTGGGACTGCTCTCCTTGTCCTGCATGCCAACAATTTATAAAAGCCTTTATTGAATCTGCAGTACCACTACTTCAGTACTGATTGAATCAGCAGCATCACTGCTTGCATACAATATAAATGTGCAGCATTAGAAAACCAGTCACCTTAGGCAACACTGTAGATCTTTAGGGGCATGAAAGAGAATTAATTTGTTAGAAGCAGCCTGAGGATTATCTGTACAAAACCCTATGACACAGGCAATTTTGGTTCATATAAAACCAAGCATTTTCACAGTGTCCCCCAAAGGCTCCTTGGGCAACTGCCTGCATTTTATCTCACTCACTATGATTTCACATTTTCCAGCATGTACTGCATGTAAAGGCGCACTCTTTGTAACTCCACCCTCTCCCAGCTGATTGGGTTGATTAGCCTAGACAGACACCTCTGGAGCTATTTACCAGGGCCGCACAGGTGGCATTCAATTACTGCCTACACCTGCAGAGATGACTGGGGAACAGGGTCACAGACAAGCCCAACTAGGCTGTCGGCTGGTGCTTGGCACGTAACAGTTTCAAAATACGTAAATATGAGCCAAAATACACTCAATGGCAACCTTTTTAGGTTACACCTGTACAATCTATTGCAAATTGCATTAGATTAATAAAGCGGTCACTTACCACAGCTTTGTGCATGTAAACCACAGTACATGCAGTCAAGACGTTTTGTTTATTTCATATTATGAGGGGCCAACTTATACATTTTTACACATTTACCAGCTTTATTAATAATTAATACATTACTTATTATGTAATCACCAATAAGGCAATAACCATAGCTCACATTTGGGAATCAGTGTAACTCAGGACTTAGCTAAGACTGATATACACATTTCTTTATGCAAAAGGTCAACACTACCATGCAGTGATATGAATTTATCTAATACTAATGCCCAGGACGCTGATATATTTTGAATCATGCGTGTATGTCTAAGGAGTTTCTAAGCAAAATGTGAAAGCAAAACATTTCTAATTGTTACCTCCTGGTGTCCCTGTTCATGGAGCAGCTTGCCCAGGTTGTACAAGCAGCTGGTGACTGAGCTCTTGTGGGCATGGGGGTCCTTCAGGTTCTCATCTGGGATGTCAGCGCACGTCAGAAAGGTGTGCTTGGCCTCATCCAGGTGAGCCTGATTCATCAGGATGATGCCTGTGTTCAAGTAGGCCGCTGTCAGGAGAACAAAACACGGAGATTAGCGTTAGTTTAGGCAGTAATTCCGGCTTGCATTAGCTGCTCAACTGTTTCCTTCCTGTTTAAGAATCTGGCTTTCAGCTATGTTCATGCTACAGCAGCTTCCTCCACTATCCCAACCTCCACCTTATGGGATATATTTTGTATTGTTAATTTAACTTAGATTTAATGTTCATATATGTGTTTGTTGCAAGGGCAGGGAGATTAGCTCAGCAGAATCATTGTTTCTGCTTGGATTCTTTGAGAGCTCCCTGAAAGTGAAGATCCTTTTCTGTCAAAGCTATTTGTATAACCATTTTTCCTAAATGGTAAATTCTTTGATATAAGTGTTTCTCACTGACCCGAAGCCACAGAGATCAATGGTGCTGAAAAGATGAGTAATAACCATTGGACCATTGGGACAATAAACCACTGCTGATCATATTCTCGCTTTACTGTATGTTTGACCTTTCCATGCATCCTGTGGGAAACTTGGGATACTTATTCACCTTTTCCTTGAGAAGTCAAAGACAACATCTAATGATCAATATGTAGCTGGAGAGTAATTAGTCTCTGTGGGCCTGCCTTTCTAAACAACCCCCTATCAAGTCTGGCTGTTGGAATACATTAACTTGATACAGCAAATCAACCTGGAAGACTCTTCTATAGGGTGTTGATGTATAATCTAGTCAAAGGGTTGTGGTTGAGACTCAGACAGCCTTTTTTCCCCAACAAACAAGCTACATTCCTCCCCCATCTGTCCTTGGGGTTTGCACATTATTTTACTCCACATCCTTACACCTCACAGGCTTATCTGTCCTACATGGTATAGTATTCGTTGGTCAATATCTAGACCTTTTTCCTTTGCATGGATCTGCACTGAAAGTGGAAAAGATAACAAAAACCCCAGAGATAGCCAAAAGCAAGCAAATCAGCCCCTCTAAACTGATCTTCTGTATGTAAAAAATGTGACAGAAATCAATAGCACTTTATCACAAAACAAGATAGCTCTGCATATTAAATTAAAAATAAATATTACAGTTTGTTCTCGTTAGCCCCCAACTAGGCAGTGAGTAATGGCGTAACCTTGAAAAAAATGCTTAAACTGTCACATTTTAATTCTGCCTTCAACATGTCTGCTGCTTCAGGTAATTAATTAACCTTGTTATCGGCTGTAGCAGAATGAATAATTGCACGATGAATAGAAATGTTCTAGTCTAACCGTGATCTTGATTAGGTCGATAATTAATCCGGGGAAGAAAGGAAAAGACATTTAAGATTCTCTGTTTATCTGTCATTGACAGATGCCTAGAACAACAGGGAGCTAATTTATTACATGATCAGGTAAGACTGTGAGCGATTTGTGCTAATCAGGGAGGGAACCTGCTGAAAATGACACTGCATGGGAAATTGCTTTCCAGGAAAAGCAGGAAAATTCTCATAGGGGAAGGAGAGGAAGAGTAATAAGCAAAAAAGAGAGAGCGACACTGAAAACGGAGACAAAGAAGTAGACGTAGTGAATGTACGAGGGACAAAGGGAAATGAGAGTGTCACGGCCTGAATTCATAATAAATGACATCATGCAGTTGCTTGATCTGTTGACATGACTCGGCTTTGTAAGCCAGTCAGACAGCTGTGTTGAATGTTGAATTCAATCGTATGCCCGCTGCCCTTTGCCACCTATTCCTCTCCCTTCGCATAACCACAGCCTGCGTTCACTGTTGCCTGGACACAGCACAGCCAGAACCACAAGAGCTGGAGATTGTCAATAAAGAAGAAGAGCTGTACTTACAAGCCAGAGTTGGCCGGCTCCCAATGGCCAGCTTATAGTAGTGGAGTGCCTCCGAGAACTTGTTGCTCTCCTGTAGCAGCAAACCGCTGCAGACAGACACAAGGAAAGACAGTACAGGCAGTTGAGAGCTTAAAAAACTCAAGCGGTGAGATGTTTAAAGTTTAAAGAAAACCCTCTGTTAGGATTGGACAAGAACACAAGCAGATGATAAAACTGAGGAGGAAGATTTAGATCTTAGCAAACCATAGACACTTGAGCACACTGTGAGTTGTTGGCTGTGGATGTTTTGCGCTTTCCTCTCAGGCTAAAACAGTGTCATTAATAAGCCTGTCAGACAGACAGCCCCCTGGAGAACACAATAGAAGATGACACTTCCTCCACACACATGTAAAAGGAGAACTTGTGCATTTGTCATTGGACAAGCTATGAGAAGAGACACGCGAAAAAAAAAAAAATCAAGTGCCCAAGTACAAAAGCCCGCTCTGAAAGGCAAATGCACTTGAGCATTATGGATAAGAAAACATAGTTTACAACACAAAAAATAAATAAAAAACACAAACTCACAGGTTATACAGCATGTCAGCCATGTTGCTGCGGTAATAGAGGGCATTTCTGTACGCCTGTTCAGCCTCCTCCATCTTGCCCTGGCTCTTCAGGACATTTCCAAGGTTGCCCCATGCTGACAGGTTACAAAAGAAAAGGTTAATCGAACCGAGCAAAAAAGAACATCTGTGGCAGCCTGCTATAATAACAACTTATTCAGAATCTTAAAAAGCTCTCAGATTAAAGCAGCAGGGGAGGACGTTTCTGTGGCAAGCAATCATTTTCTTCTGTTATACACAGCCACTTACTGACATGGGTTCAGCATTGTTCAACCTCTTAAGATAATGTTGTTCTGCTGCAGCTTGTATACCAAGACATTATGGGTAAAGAGAGATGACACACCAGGGAAGGTTTGTGCCAAAACCCCCCAGTCATTCCTATGACAGCGTGGATGAAAAGGAGACCACCACAGTGCTATTGCACGGCTAATGGCATTAGTGTTGAATCGCAGTAACTGACAGGTGAAATAGGGTTGCTAAGAGCTTTTGTACATCTTGTGCCGAGAATGTGGGAATAAATAAATAAAAAATAGACAGGGTTGATGGATCAAAAAGAAATTCGTTGGATGTAAAATTGTATTAAATAACATACTATCATCATTGATCTGTTTTTATGGTTATTTTATAGTTTGCACAAATTTTACAATAGTTCTGATTGCACAGAAAGCCACCCTCATTCAGCTGTGCATCCAGTTATATACAGATGAACTTATGAAGTTTCTTTTACAGGAATATGTGTATCCTGAAATTTCACAGTTCAGATGATCCAATGAGTGCGTCTGTGTTTGAGGTTGGGTTCTGTTCAAATTTCATATTAGCTATAATGAATGTGAGTCTGGGACATTGCTGCTGCTCTGTGCGGCTGATAGCCTGCCAAAACAAACAGCTGTCACGCCTCGGCTCCGCTGCAAAATCTGAAAGGGAAATTAGCTAACACAACGTGTCCCGCTGCTGCCTTGCAAGTACCCTGCCCTGCTTCCCTCCTCAGTAGCTCTGAGAACTTGGAATCTGTGTCTGACGACCTTGAATGTGACAGCTATTGAATATTTTATCTGCTGTTAAAGGTGCCAATCAGAGACGGGTGGTGGTGGCCTTCCAAGTGAGACAGGGCATCTGGTGTCATTAAACAGATTGCATGCTGGGTGTAAGAAGATGTGTGGAAAAGAGGTACAACTCTGCAGGATTCCTACAACAAAAAAGTCTATGTTTTTAAGAATAAATTTGGCCTTGAGTAGTACAATTCACACCCGTCACATTTTGTGTCTGGGAAGTTCAACGTGAGCACTTGTATATTCTGTGGTAAGGCTGAGTGATGAAGAGAAGACATTTTGAAGCAGCTTTACTTTGAATTATTCAGGTAGCAAAAGAGAGACAGCACACATTATTGAATTCAAAACCATGCCTAAAAGCTGGCACACTATTCAGACAACCGAATGTGATGGGTGAAAGAGGTTTTGGTGTGGGAATGTGTATAAAATGCATATACACATGTTAGAGCAGTTGCACCTGTGTTCATACTGATTCGAATGAAAGAATGCATCCAAGTTGGGCCTTACCTTTAGCAGGATTGACATAAATCCCTGACTTGTAGAGCATCTCCTCATTCTGCCAATCCCGGTTCCTCAAAACAGTTTTGGCACTAAAAAGAAGCACCACGGCAGCGCTGCAGTACACCAGCATCATCCTGTTGGACCTGCGTCGCAGACGGATGTACAGAGACCTCATCCCCACTGCCACCAGCAAGCAAAAGCCCATGCTGGGGATGTACAGTACTCTCTCTGCTATCACAAACCCCACATAGAAAAACAAGTTTGTGGCAGGGAGAAAAGTGATAGCCAACAGGCCTAGAGAGAACACCACAACATTTTCACTGGTGGGCAGTGAAGTCCTGCTCTCATAGTGGTTTTTGGTACCATTTTGTGCGCTATTAATGTGAGCGTCTGTATGGGAATTGTTCATATGTTCATGATTGTTATACTGGTAACTGTGTCCATTACTGTTCCCATTTCTGCCATTAGTGTAATGATGCGCTTTGCCATTGGTGTCCTTGCCCTTAGCCGTCTGGTGCACCCACAGGCTGAACCAAGCCAGCAAGAGCAATCCAAGGTAGAAGGCTAATGTATGAGAGTTCCTCCAATCAGCAAAGCTCCTGACCAAAGGCAAGGCGTCCATCGACCAATCAAAGCTGAGCATGTCCGGGCAAAGGAGAAGCCAAAAGTTGATGGCAGGCAGGTAGAAAAAAGTTAGCGTCCTGGTGAGGAGCGAGGGTGAGTCGGCTGCCGGGTTGTCGGAGTTGGAGAAGTTGGGGGGTTTATTACCCATCCAATAGAAGCGGCAGGCCAACAGGACAGCTCCCCAGGCTGCCAACAAAAACACATTCAGCAGCAGGTGGACATTCTTTCTCTGAAAGACAAAGAAAACAGGGATGAAACCCTCAATCCACTGGAAAGAAAAGAACTTGACAGTTGGAGAAATTATTCTGCAAACATGAGTATCAAGCCAACCCTAGGTTTCTGGGTGGTTCAAATATTTGTCACTCTTAGACCTTTACTCTGACCAAGATATGGTTATGGCTGTGGTTTGGAAATTGATCAAAGGAACACCTGATCACCCACTATATATGGCTACTATATGGCCACGACAGTACAGCTCCATAATTCCATCTGGAGCAAAATGAGCACAAGTTAGAAAGTGTGGAATAAGAAGCGTAGCTTTGATATGTGTTTAATCAAATTGTTTCTTTGGAAACATGAGCAACAAGAACAAATCGGTCCTGTGGCATCTTTTAAACCATTTTTTAAGCCAACCAGGAAGAAAAAAATGGCATGTAAACTTTTATTAAAGCCAGAACATTCACACTGTCAGTCTATTCATTGATTGTTCATAAATTAAGGTGACCTTTCTTTTCATGCACAGGTTTTCCCTCCATTGCCTCCACAGACATCAAAACAAACACAACTATATGAACTCCATTCATCACATTACAGACTTGATATTAAACACTTTTCCAAATGCTGTGTGGAAACGCTTATGAAATATTTATAGTGTGTTTGGTTGTTTAAAACTTTGCTGGAAGAGCATTGAAAAATGACTGGACATATTTCCCCGCAAGCATGTTCCAATCTTGGGATCAACTGACCTTTCTTATTGTGCGCATGTTGGAAATCCAACCAACCAACCAGCAAATGTGTCCTGCAGTATTAACTTGTAATGTGCCTCAAAAAATACATCAAAAATGGGAAATAATTCAGTACCACAGTGCGTAACAAAACATGGAATTATCAATACATAAACTATGCAGCAATGGCTTGTTCCATTAGTCTCAGCAGTATGAATCTGAATCTCCAGGGCATCATAGTCCTAGATGTTTTCTCAGATGAAATGCTTTTCATTATTTAAATTTAAACCCAAGGCAACACAAACTAACCTCACATTACTTTTATTCCAGATCTTTCTCTATCTCCACATGCCAAAGGGCACAACCATGTCATATCTGTGATCATAAACATCATAACACCACTGCTTTGGGGGCGCACTATTGATTTCCTTGCCTGTCCATTGTCATTCACAGATTGTATCTGTGAAGAGCAGCTTCAGTAACCTCCGTGCACATCTGACTGCAGGGGAAAAAGCTTTGCTGTCTGCTAATGATCACTGCTAATGCAAATGGCTGCAGCTCAACACTGAGGCAACGACACTACAAACAGCAAACAACACCCTGGCAACACTATGAAAATGATCTGCAAACACCTAATTACAATATTTGCTGTAGTGTAATAGAGGGAACTGGAATGCCTGACAATAAAATGCAATCAAACACTTGAGCATTTTAGTGGCTAAATTGCAACACTGTGGAGCTGAATAGTGGTATACAATATTCATAGCACAAGCATGAAATAAAAACCCAACTTGTGTAAGGTCAGCTCTGTCAAAAGCTTCGGGGGAGACATGACAACAACCCGTAGTGCTTCAGTATTTCATGAGGTTATGCCACTGCTGAAGAAGTTATTCAGTCACTTGGCAACAAAAGGTCATCGTTTCAATCCACATCACTACGTCTCATTAATTTGAGAAACTGCCAAAGGTGTTACAGTCAGCTCCCCATAAATCCAAGGGGACAACATGAAATACCAAAGTTAGATATTTTACATAGCATAGAATATATAGAAGGCTAGTATTATCAGTTAAATAACGTTATTTTAAGAGTATAGAATCAGTCTGCTCTGCAGGGACCTAATGGATGAACCAATTCAACCAGTCAGCCATAATTAATCTACTTTAGCTGGAAACCCATATAAAGCAAACATAAAACCAAAGACCACAGCTAGGCAACTGAAAACAAAACATTGGAGTCTATGCCAAACAATCACAATTATATCAATGTTATTAAAAATAAATTAAAAAGGAAAAGTACATCTGTTGGTATACAACAATCAGCCGCAGCACAATGACAGCATGGGCACCGTGACCGGTCTGCAGCTGCGCAGCCCCATATGCAACAAACTGCGATGCTCTGTGTTCTGACACCTTTCTATCAGAACCAGCATTAACTTTTCCAGCAATCTGAGCTACAGATGCTCTTCTGTTGGATCAGACCACACAGGCCAGCCTTTGCTCCCCACGAGCAACTCAATAAGCCTTGGCCACCCATGACCCTGTTGCAGGTTCACCGGTTTTCTTTCCTTGGACCACTCTTGGTCAGTACTGACCACTGCAGACCGGGAACACCCCACAAGAGCTGCAGTTTTGGAGATGCTCTGACCAGGTCGTCTAGCCATCACAGTTTGGCTCTTGTCAAAGTCACTCACATCCTTACGCTTGCCCATTTTATCTGCTTTAACAAATCAACTTCAAGGACACAATGTTAACTTGTTGCCTAATATATCCCCCCAGGCACAGGTGCCATTATAATGAGAAAATCAACGTTCTTCACATCATCTGTCAGTGGTCACAAAGTTCTGACTGATTGGTGTATACCAATACAACTGATAACATGGTGCAAGGTTCCAAAAATGGGACCAAAGTGGGGTTTTGTCATGTTAAAAGTTGATGTGAGTGACTGAAACTGTGCCAGTTCAAAGGAAAGGCTAGAACAGAAAGCACATGGGTGATGAAGCAAAAAAACATGTTCAAGTGGTCTAGTAAAAAAACTAATAAAAACCCACTTCCTGTCAACAAAGGTTAATATCATGCCTATGCATCATTTTAATTAGCCCTCAGTGACACACAGGAATATAATGCATGTACGTTCCAGCTGATTCCCCACTAAGGCGTGCTTAAAAAACATAAACACAACCATGAAGACTGGATGAGATAGATCTTTTTATACAGGTTAAAAGAATCAACACAAACCACTTGTTCCCAGAAGATTGAGTGGTATCAATCTTATAAAATGTCATCTGAACTTCAGATGAACTCAGGATGGGATGAATGGAGATGATCCTCTTCAAATCTCACACACCAGGTTTCAATGTGCACTTTGAGTCCATCCATAAACTCACTGGAGTGGAGAAACTGAGGTCCTGTGGCTACTTTTTAATCTAAGCAGGTGAGCAGAAACTGTACAATGAGATAAAGTGGACTGAAGTGGTCTGTGAGGCCCTGGGGCTGTATTTTGTGCAGACTTTGCAGAGAGTCTTGCTGAGCAGTGTTAATCACTGCTTCGGGGAGATCCAGCTTGGATTTACGTGGCTCTTCTACAGGCCTTCAAGTCCTCTCTCTGGCCAAAGCACGGGCTTATGAGACACCACCTCAAAGTTAACTTAAAGCACTCTAGATGAGAGACTGGGGGGAAAAAAACAAACTCTATTTTTAGAGGGAACAGGTCATCCAAATTTGGGTGTTACATGGACGGGTTCCTTTCCAGACAACAGCCTAATCTCCTCTGGGCTAGTTTCTGTGCTGTGCATGGCTGATTGTTGCAGAACCTTTGATTCTGAAAAGCAGCTTTGGTCCTGCTGTGATGAGACCACCGTCCGTAGGGCAATGACTTAGCATGTGTGTTTCGTGTTTTTGTGTATACACCTCTGAAGGCCTGAAAGTGCTGAAGCTGACAACAACCTGGCACCGCTCCCATACATACTCAAAGCTGGCCCTGTGACAAACAGATATGTCATCCTGAGTCTTCCCAGACGCAGCACACACTCAGACACCACCACCTTAACCACATCCATATGTCCATGCTGAGGACTGAGGCGGTGTTTCATTTACATTCTTGTGCTGCACTTGCACATTGAGATCTCCCTTCATTCTATGCAGAATAAAGTCTTTGGGCAGTATTGAGAGCACAAAACAATCCTTTGATTGCACTTCAGCACACATTTGTAACCCCACTGCTCCTCCTCTTGGCCTACTTTGCCAACAGCTCTGACTTTCTAAGGGAAATAAATGTGAAAGAAAATAAGCATATGGACAACAAGCAAACAGGAAGTGCACTTGAGATGTTCTAGAGGACACATTACTGGGGGGACAACATGAATCTCAAGTCCATTATCTCTTGAAAAAACAAACATGTGCATCCTCATTAATATGCCTGCGGTTAACATTTCTACCATTCAAAAGCATAAGTTCAGTTACCAGCCGGGAAACGACTCCTTGGGTTCTACAGCCCTATTATGTAGGAAAGCCAAGGCATTCCAGCTTTGTGTCTTTTGTCTATAATCCAGTTTAGTTTGAAATAAGTGTTTTAGGCACAATCAGTTCAGAATTGAAACAATTTAGCATTTTTTAAGGCTAAATTCACGCGGGCAAATAAAATATCCTTGGAGATGAAATGCAAAACAGGCCAATTACGGAATCCCATTGTGCCTGTGTCTGCCTCCACCCCACTCTACACTTTGATTAGGTTGAAATGACTGAGAAGAAATCTCAATCTAAACATTTTTATTTATTTTTTTACATCTGCTAGGATGTTGTGAAAGAAGGTTTGTGGCAAAATAACGTGGAAAGAGCTCAGAGAGAATTTTTATTAATTAGTTTGGAGAAAGAACTCCATTCGCTGGGTACACACAGCCTTTTTTGCATAATGCACACCACACCGTTTTTCAAGAGCATTTTAAGAACAATCCATCACATGACACACATAACTAGCCCATCAAACTGCAACGCCGTGACTGGCCCACACTCCAGCGAGCACATCCTGTGAAAGAAAAGTGACATGTCTGACCTATCCCCTCCTCTTCATCATTACTGAGATCAATTGTCTGCAGAGGGCATTTCATCAAGATCCCGCTTCACATTGATAGACTTGTAATGGAAGTGAAAATGAGCTCAGGGTACCAATCACAGAATATAACCACCTTCAAAGCCTTTAGACACAGACACACACGTGCACACACACAAACAGAAAATCGAATTTGGTAGGGGAGCACCAGATCCCCTAATCAAGCTTGTGGGTGATGAACCACAAATTCACCATCTATCTTTTCTCCTTATCGGCCGTAGCCCCTCCTCTGAGACAGTAACGAAGCTTTGCTTGTAAAAACCTGATTGTTAGCAGGCAAGACAAGATAAGAGCCCGACTATTTAACTTCCTAACAACGTGTTATGGATTACCAACAGCTGGCTCATGCTTTCAAAAGGTGATTAAGCTGATGGCTGACAATTTGCTCTCACACACGGAATGTGCTAGAATTTGATTTTAGCCAGTTTCACAGCCATTTATGCTACAAAAACACAAATAAATTGGCGGAAAATGTCCTGGCTATAATTGTAGAATGTACAGACTGGGAAATGTGCTTTTTACTGAGTTAGATGAATATGAAGCTAAAGCCAGCAGCCAGTTAGCTAAGCACAAAGACTGGAAAATAGGGGAAATAGCTAACCAGGCTGATGAAAACATGTTACACTGTATCATGTTTGTTTAATCTGTACAAAAACCAAAGTGTAAAAATGACACATTGTGGTTTTAATGCGGTTATTTCTTGGCTGGACAAGGTAACGCCCTGGCGTCTCTCCTGGTTGCCTGGCAACCTCACTGCGATGACACAACTTCAGGCCAGCTGTTCAGGCTCCCTGTTTCCAGTTGCTGTACTCTCATCGAACACAGCAAGACATGATTAAGCGTATTTCCCCAAAGCCTCAAACTCTTCATTTCAGTATGTGATATTGAGTTTTGAGAAATGTAATGTCATTTGCCTCAGATAATTAGAACACCCAAGAAGTGTCTCTTGACAATTTTTCACAGTCTACATAGGTTCTACAAAATCAGACCATGAATAATCTTGAGGCACATGCAATAAATTCACATTCCTCAATTTGTCATAGCTAAGATAATCTACATCGGCCCTGTCATCACTTTAGGATAGATAACCCTCTATAAATGACTGTGTGCAGCTGCAGTGCATAGTTTACTTAAAGTCAAGTGGACAACTGCTGGATTGCAAGCCACATGGCGCAAAAGGCCATGGAGTCAAACCCCACAGTGGACCTGCCTCTCACTGCTCATGATCAAAGCTTTTAACCCATGTAAACCCATCAGAAAACACACAGAGTCAGCCGGTCTGACAGAGCACAAAGATGGGAGAGGGAGAGGACCTGCCCCAGAAGCAAAGCCCTGGAAAAAGGCCAGTGATGAGCAGGAATCAGTTGGGGATAAAAAAAAACAGACTTAGTGACTTTGATATATTAAGATAAGCAAATTAAAAACTGTGCTGAATGTGAAAAAGAACATACGTTTCTTACGTAAGTGTTACTGCCCATCTCTAAAGACCTACTATAAAAAACAAAACAAAAAAAGTCACATACAGCAAATAAATCCAAGCAAGAAAATGTCCGACCAAGACTTTGTAAAACACACCAGCGCATACTCTCTTGGTCAGCTTTTATTAACCATAATCACTGAACCAACACAGGATCCATTTCTCTTGAAACCTTCACTCAACATTCCAGCTTGTCTCACCATGTCTGCCTTTAAACACACTTCTGTTAGATGTCCCAATCATGCTACAAAATGTCTTCCTTTCATGCTGAAGCCAGATGATCCTTGTTTAGGGGTCAGAAAGGGTCTCCCTCTCCCGGTGCCATAATGAGAGTACATTTATTTTGTCATCAGTGGCAATCAGACATCTATTGATTGATATAGAGTTTAAATGGAGAAGTGTGTTATAGGTAGGGCAGGAGGAAGATGAAGGAGGGCCCGAGGCAAAGAACATAAACAGCTAATCAATGGAAAATCCTCCAGTTTGCCAAGTTGTCAGTGGTTACTGAAACTTGACTTGATAAAATGTATGGAAAAGCAACACATCTTCTCACTCTATGTTCCAAACGTCATGACAGTTCGGCTTCTTGAAGTTCAACTTGCGCACCAACGCGCCCCGTCAACTCGCAGCGGTAAGAAAAAGGCCCTTTTTGTTTGTTATTTTTCAAGATGTATTTGCCGGGTCACACAACCACATCAAGGTCATGCATCACAATTCGTTAAAGTGACTGAAAAGCCCAGAAAATTAAATAACACTAAATTCATCTTCATTAGTAGTCAATACAAACTGAAGTCATATTCGAAAAAGGCAAAAGCGTCAGGCAGACCAAACTATAAGAATATAATGACAATGGAAAACCCATGTCGACTCAAAACCCTTAACATTTCATAGAAGATATTTATTGAGTGAAACCACAGTAATGGTTTGAAAAATAAACGGAGTGTTCCTGATTTCTGGTCTTTCGCTTCCCATATTTATTTGTACTGCGAGGGCCAACCAGACTGTGTGACCAATACTGCAAATTTGCTGTGGCAAGATGCTGATTCAAGCTCTACGGAGGGGAGTGAAATGTGGGTTGGAGGGAAGTACTTTGTGCTCCACGCTGCTCATGGACTCTCAACGACTTCAGTGATAATCCGAAAAGAAAAATAAATGTATTCCCCGAGTAGTCCTGTATGTGTTCCTGAGGCACATTGCCTGTTGCATCCAAACTAGATTAGTCATGTCCATGCATAGATTCCCAGTCATTACTATGCATTTGGGAGATCAGAGTCATTGTATTGCAGGGTTTAGAGAGGCGGTAAGCTCCTACAGAACATGCATGAATGAGACGCACAAAACCAGAGCTAGGGTCCAAAACTAAGCAAATATTCTTTCAGAGGGATGTCAGACGCTGGATGTAGAAAATTGCTCTAATTGAATTTTTTCCCTCAGAGCCACTTTTTGAAAATAGCTCTCTGGTGTGTCACGTTACAGTTGACCACCACATCTCAGTGACAGCATGTCATTTGTTGCTGTTTATACTGGCTGGTAACAATCACAAGAAGGGCTCAGCAAACGTAAAAGGTGACTTGTGGTGTGGGATGATGACGAACAAGCATCAACCATAAAGCAGTCAAGGCTTCACTGAAGGTGGTTCAACTTTTTTCCCACTTTTTCCAGTGGAACCTTAAATGCTTTTTCACAGAGAGAAGGTGTCTTTGTGAGAAACAAGACTGCACATTGACATTTTTACAATAACAACATATCAAATGTCAATGTGAAAACAATATATTAAAGTTAAAGGGGTCTCTGGTAGTGATGAACCTACAGAGAACTATCACCTGAATATGCAGCTCCCCTTAGCTTTACAGTGAGATTTGTCTCATTGTTTAGCTGTCTGGCCCACAACTTTACTGTTTTGTTTCACTCTCAGCTCTAAAATCCCACCGTACACTGCCAGCACCAAAGGCAGAGAGACACAGTTAGAGACTAGCTAGTGATCATAGTTGGATCATTTAGCTAGAGATATTTCCCTCAGGTGTTGGTAGAGACCATAAACAGAGTTAAAAGAGATTGAATTTTGGACTTACATTTGTCAGGTGGCCAGAAACATGACTCCAAATGAATGCTAATGATACTCTGTAACTGCGGGATGTGTAAAAAACCAACAGTTTGCTAACAAGTTGATGATATGTCGATGTTGTGTTCACAACTTATTTCTGCTGCCCCCAAGTGGACATGAAAGTCTGTTTTTGCACAACATTAATGAGCTTTATGAATGAAACAAAGGAGAATGTCACAATGAAACAAAACCATTTTGAGGTTATACAGCAGTTCAGACAGAGCACTTTGTTCATAAGAAATAAGAGAATACACACACATACAGACGGTGCTGTTCATTTTTCAAAACCCAATTAAAAACCTGGAGCTTTCACAGAATATCCAACAGGTAGAGTTGACTCAGTATACCAAAAGGGCACTGCTTAATTTGTAAAGGAATGGAGCCATAGGTCAGACTTATATAATCATCATAGAACCTTAAAAGTCGCCATGGAATTACTTTAATTACTAGTTTTCAGCAAAAATGGTAAATCAAAAATGGCCACAGAGAGAAATATAAAGAGAACTTGAAAGGGGACGACAGCAAAAAAAGAACAGACAAAAAGAAAGAGAGAAAGAGCCTGAGAGATCCAACAGTAAACCGAGAAACCTTTCATGTTGTATGCTGAGCATGCCAACCATCTTTCTGTAAGTCTCTGAGCCTCCACATGTCTCTGCACGGGCTTGAACTCACACAAGGGCATGAAAACTCAATTCTACACTGCTATGCCCTGAGATTACCAATGAATCTGGGGATTGAGAGAAGAATTCCCAGATGTGCTGCTGGCACAGAAATCAAACGCCTCTTCTCTGTGACAGGATGGTGAGGTGCCACGCAAAACCTTCTCTACTTCTAATCAGTTCGATTTGTTCAACTCTGTAGAGGGTTTTCACCAGCAAGCTGAGTAGGATATTACGCTGGAGGTAAAAGAAACTGCTATGTACCTTTTGTATAAATAATAGAACAACCAATGTGTCTTTTGGGCTGAGTTGGTCACAGAACCAAGCCTTGCTCACACATAATGAAAGGATTTAATCAACGTGAGTCTCAATAAATTTCCTTTTACAGATCCTAGTGTGGAGGAGGATTCTTTCCACAATTTGCATCCATGTTTACAACCAGTGGATCGTCCCGTGTGGCTCTGCTTCACGCTGCGATAATCAGTCCAATGTGTCACAGAAGAGAAATTATAATTGGTTGTGTGCCAGACTCCATTTATTCCACACGGTCGACTGAAGACAAAAACTTCAAGTCAGCAGCAAGAAGGGATGGAAAACAATTAGAGTACTGTAAGAGCAGGAATGAGGGGGAAAACAGCCGAAGAGCAGTACTCAGTCTGTCATGGCTGCATTAGCATGCCCAACAATCTGCGTGTGCTTAATCACAAAGGAGAGCTCCCTGGCTGCTCATTTATCGCTTTGTTTAAATGTGCACTGTGATAGTTATGAAAGAGCATAATCTGAGCAGCAGACCTAAAGTGACACTCTGGGAAACAATAACGCTGATATTCTTTAAGGGTTAGCATCTTAGTAAGGCAGGGTGACACAACTCGACTCAAACGGTGGGGTAGATTGCATTTAAATAACGAATGAATGTCGGAAACCATTACTGAACAATGAATGAATAAAATTGGGTCATTGCAGGTTTCACATGTGCTCAGATGAACCTCTATGACTGATTCAAATCCCATGTTTTATAAATGGCCAAAACACCAGCTTGGTATATGGGTCTATCCCTGCTGTGTATCCCAAAATAGAGCATTCAGTGGCTGATGGTTCATGGGGAGCGACAGGCCATCTGACAGAAGCACACACCCTGCCTCCTGAAAATGTCTACGGCAGACTGTCTTTCTCTCCCTCTCTGTCCCATTAATGTCTCTCCCCTCCTCTTCAACACATTTGTGCTGCCTCTCTTTCGCACAGGCCTGGTTTCTGTTCAGTTCTCGCCCTCTGTGCTGCTGGGAGTGCCGACGGTGATGATAGGACGTCGGCTGGGAAATGCAGTGGTCGTTTGTAGCAGCATGTACACAGGGAATTTATACTGGGACTCAACCTATTCAGGTAACAGACTGGACCACTTTGCCGCCAGGACGTGATGAGATGATGCAGCAGAGGATGTGCAGCTGGTCCTACATTTGTCTCCCTTTGCTTTGTTTGTTGAAAGTGGCAGTTTGCCCAATTCCACATCTGAATGATTTCATTTCTCTTATCCATCTGAAAGATTTTGGCAGCAGTTTAAAGTTTATTGGATATATATTTATGCTTGTTTTGATTTGGATTAACTGTATTAAGCATACAAACAACTAGCATGAGAAAATGCCCAAGAGTACTGTTAACCTGTCATAAGGCTTTGAGCGGTTCCAGTTTTCATGTTCATCTTTTTGTTGAGCTTCACGTAACAATAACTCACAAAATGTATAAACACGAACTGAGTTTACTGCACAAATTCAAACAGTATTGTTTCGAATGAAATACACCTTAGTGTTTAACTAGAGGAACAAAACTATATACATAATAAAATGTAGATTCATTATGAAATAACAACATGTTCAAATGAGGCCTAACAAAAGGCTTTCACTAGTCTTGTTTTTTTTTTACTGGTACAGTAGCTGGAAGTAAAAGTATGCAGTTCTGACTGACTGATTTTACATGCCAGTTTATTTCCTGAAACCATATAAAGGAGCCATAAATAGGAGCTATGGTCAGCAACTGAAACAAAGACCCAAACTATATTTCACTTGAGTTGAAGTTCTAAACTATATTTGCAAAACTTTAAATGTAAAATATCAATTGACCTTAGAATATGCTGGAAAAGTAGGTCAGGATTGTGAAAAAAATACACTGAAATGATGTCTCGGTTTATTTGGATTTCTTTGCTGCGAGTCTGTTATTTGCTGTAATACTTCTGGGTGAATCAATTATCCCTTATGGAACCTTAATGATTTAGGGAAAACAGACAAGCAGTAAACCTATACAAGTCTCCATCAAGACAACCATACTGCAGGACACTGGTGCTGTGGCACATTTCTCTCCAGGACTTACATAACATGCCACTATCGATTCTCAGACACGCCGGCTATAAAAAGAACGGGGTATGCAATCATTTTTAGCGAGAAGCGAAGCAAGGGACAATGCTGTATTTCACATTTGTCTTTCATACTAACCCAAGGCTTTGTTTTAGAGATTTTTCATCTTTTCTCTCCATTTCCATCTTCTCACAGTTGGCCAAGTCAGGATCACGGTGCTGGCGGTCGCTGGCACCCTGCCTGTCATGTTCACTTAGGCCCGGAGAACGGTAGGTGGTTGCAAACCCAGCTCAAGTCACTTTCTATCACTGTGGCAGCACTTGCCTTATTTTACCCCCAAAGCGAAGCCACTGAGGGGTCGAAAAGACCTGTTCAGTCACTTGTGTTTGGAATTTCTTCACTATTACCCTGCTACTGTATGTGCTGTATTCTTCACAATCAAAGACACAAAGTAAAACAGCATCTTACGTATACTGTTTCAGGCCAAACTTTAAGAGGAAAAGTTCGACAATTTGGGAAAATACACATATTTGCTTTCCTGCTGCGAGTAAGATGAGAAGATCGATACCCCTCTCACGTCTGTGTGCTAAATGTGAAGCTAGAGCCGGACACGGTTAGCTTAGCTTAGCATAAAGACTGGAAACCGTTAGCCTGGAACCTGTCCATAGTAAGCTGACTAACAAGCTCCTTTGTTTAATCTGCACAATAACCGGAAAAAAATACATGTTGTGGTTGTACGCTCGGCTGCGCGGGACATAAGCTTAGCTTTATATTTCCTGTACAGTAAATTTGATGCCACGGCTGGCAGCCGAGTATCTTACTGGTATCAATCTTCTCGTCTAGCCCTCAGCAAGAAAGCAAATAAGCTTATTTCCCAAAATGTGTCGAAACTTTATATGTTTCCTTTTGTTTTTCGAAAAATGTGTTTCCATTTTCCATGACTGCCCATCTCTATATCCAGACCAGGAGCGGTGGTGTATATCCCCCTGTGAGAGGCAGGTGGGCGAGGGCAGGGGGCACTAGCTGAGCCTTCAAGGCCCAATCCATCACACAGGACAGGAGTCATTAGAGTATGGAGGAGCATCTGTGGAGCCCCAGGTAAGAATGTATTGGCTGGGTTTCCTTTAACCTCATCTAATACACAGCAAGGGTATGTATGGATGTCATAGTTTGTATGCAGGGTCTTTAGCCCACGCACACCACTGGCATGTCAACATACACTGTACACATACGCATGTTCGGAGATTCCTCCCACCTCCCATCTGCCCCCCCCGATCTCCTCCATATCTGACCTCCCTGATGTCGGGCCTTGCCTCACTGGCTTCATCAGCTCCACAACACCTGAGCTCTCAGCCCAGGTAAACTCTGTGGGCTTCGCCACCCTCCAGACACATAACACACGCATGCCGTAAGCAGTGACCTTGCACTAATAGCTGAAGTGTGAACAGAAACCAGGAGGTGTGAAAAGATAAAGTGTGTAAGCTTGACATTCACTAAGGGCCAGCTGGGTCTCGTCCCAGATTTGGAAATAATTTTCCAGTGGCTACGTCGTCGGATGTTGGACGTGAACAAAAGGAAACGCAGAGGAACGACTCAAGTTCCTCTGAAGATATATTTGAGCCCTCGTGTATTCAGAATGTCGCGATGGATGTAAAGAGTTGACATGGCATCACCAAGATGATTCCTCTTTATCCAGTTTGCACTTTCAAAGCATCAGATTTCTGCTTTGTGTTTTCAAAGGGTTGTTCTCGTCGTGGCCACGTCAGGAGTGTCAGCGCCTCAGGGACTGTGGCTCACGCTGTACCTGTGTGTTAACAATCAGTATCATCTCTCCAGTGCGAAAATAACTCACCAACACCTTCTCTTTCTGGTTCAAAATGTGGACAGGGAGTGTAGCGGTATATGGGCAGGACCATCTACATTCAAGCAAAAGACCGATGGACCCTCGTGACTAGCTTAGGCCGCACATCAAAAGAAAAGCTGTAAATAGTGAAGATGTTTACATTGAATCATAGGGCCGACCAGGTCTTGTTTTTCCCCATTGCTAGAGCCTGCATTCAACGCCAGTGCCTTCTTTAATTGTCCAAACATTTATTTTATTGGTCAGCTGACAAAGACAGTCCTTAGGACAGACAATTTATTGCATTGTGCTATGGAATAAACACCATGAGATCACTTTAAAAAGCATTCCTTCCTCAACTAAATTAGGAGCTCTATTTGTGTTCGGCTATCTCTTATTGAAAATGAGCCTATTAACTAATGCTGCGCAGGAAACGGTCTCGTAAATAACACGTTTTTCCACATAAATTGTGGTTACGCAAAACACACACACTCCATTGCCAACTGTGTTACATTTGAATGCTATAAACGCGTTTCCTGGGAGTAGCTTAGAGCATAAGAACACACAAAGCCGTAAATGCTTTAATCGGGCACTACGGCAACTGGAGAGTATCACCACTGTAAAGGTCAGCTTGAGTAAACATTTTAATGACAGCTTGTTTTATTTTCCACTTTTGGAGACAGCACATGTCTTGAAAAGAACTAATTAAAACACACTGTGAGCTGTAGTCTTACACTGGCAACGGTTATCGACACTGTAAGTGCTGGTCGGTTCAACACTGAACACACACACTAATGACTGGAGGGAAGGGGGGGTGATGCTTGTTGACAGGTACAAAGGAGATTATGGGTGATAAGAGAGTTAAATTGTAACTTAAAGCAGGCATATTCCATAAGAAAGAGGTGTCTCCTTTTAAGAGTGCTGACCAGTGACTTTGATTTAGAGCACTACGTTTTTTCCTGGAAAGGTTGCACCAGACCTCTTAATAAAAGCTTTCCCCACAGTTTGGAAGCCAATGTGTTGTTATTCAATTACCCTCTGTAACTATTGTTTCCCTCGGTCAGTCTCGGCTTTCACTTTAAAATTCTGTCACCCATAGACGTTCCTGTACGGCTGATATGAACACAGGCAGATAAAGTCCCAAACTTTTATTAGCTTATACAGCTGAATACCCTGTTTAATGCGCTAAATGTTTAATATTCACAGAATCTATTGGAGAATATCAAGCTGACATGCGTTAATGTAATCCTTTAAAGGATTTTATGTTGCCCAAGGTTAAATTTGATGAATGGAAGAGCTGGATGTAAGCTCTGAAGCTGACAATACACAGACTAAACCCTGCAAGAAGAAACACATGTGTAGTGCACAAACCAATTATTGTCTATTCAAACTGGCAATATGTACAAACACAGCTTGCTTAGATGTAAGATGTCTCTTTTATGCTACAATCCGTAAAGAAAAGCTATTATTTTCCAGGTACATCTTTACATACGGTTAAATGTAAAAGTTAGAAGATCTTTTATGCAACGTGAAACCAACAAAACAAGATAATATCAATGCATTACCTCTTCCCTCTGATTTGTATGCAGAGAGTCTACAGTAAAAGTCTTGATAAAGTGAGTTTCATGGAATCACAGTGAAGCGCTCAGTCTCGACTGCCTACAACCTTCAAACCGCACACAGAAGCCGTATTGACACAAAGGGAAATCTGCAGCATATATAAAACTACTGGGCGCCACAATCAGATAAGCAGGCCCATTTCACCATTTCCAACATTAAATGTCAAATGACTTCAGCTGAGTCGAGAGCTCTGTGATAAAATGCAGCGCTGGTCCTTTTTGGCCTGTCAGTCACGCAAGAAGCCGGGCTTTTTAGTCCGACTAAAAAATGGGTTTTATATACTGAAACAAGGAAAAAGCATGAGGCATGGTGGCAGTTCCCTCTTATCACACAGAGAGGGACGAACGCACAGCCGCGTGTGCATTCGTCACAATGCTCACACATATGAATCCATGATCACAGAACAGCATTACAGGCAGACGAGTCTTATATGAGAGAAACCTCCCAAATGAAGGTGACTGAAGTGATGATGACAGCCCTCTGTCCGTTCTTCTTTTTACGTTGCCTGTGGTGCGGCTAAATGACACGCTACCATGATGACAATTGTCAACTCAAAGTTGCACGTTGGGATAATGGAGCCCTACGTGGCTGCCTCACTTCCAGAAAAATATGCTGTTTTTACAGTTTTCTCTCAAAAGAATGAAAAACAGTTTTTGAACCACTCTGGAAAACAACTGACAACTCACACAGTTCTTTATCTGCCTCCTCCATGCATAGTAAGTCTAGCCTCACTTTTCCTCTTTTCAGACTATGGAGCGTGTTAGTTTAATTCAGGGTTCGCACATCTTTATAGTGTAAAATTCAAGCTTTTTAAGCACTTTCAAGGCACCTAAAGCAAACACTTCCAGACTCTCAAAGCCTTTGTCATCACATCTAAATTGTTGCTATAAATACCAGGGGACACCAAACAAATAGGATGATGGGATCATTTCACTTTACATCAGTGATTGTGTAGATGATGAAACACCAGATTATGTTTTCAAGTTATGCGTTTTTCAAGGAGTATATTCAAATTCAAGAATATTTCTAACCTTGCAAACAAAATGGTTCAAATTAAGCATGTTCCAAACTTTCAAGACTTTGACGAACCCTGTTAATTTGTCATTACACCAGCGTTTTGGCTGATTCACTTAAATGATACTGTGTGTGTACAATACATAGAAACAGCCTGGATGGTTGCAGGGTACCTACAGCCTTCTTTGTTAGATTTTTGTTAAAGTAAAGCTGCCTAATTCAGAGGTTCTGTCGAGCTTCATCCAGTTTTTAACTTTACAAATTACTTTGTAAGTAGTAAGTTGTAATAAGAAATGCTTTCATTAAATGTTTTTACTTCAATCAGCGGCAAACGTCTTTCCACTAAGACCGCATTTTCTCTCCCATAGAAATATACTGAAGCGAATGTCAGACCGTACCGTATCTTGCACTTTCCGATGAAAGAGAGATTGATTCATTCTTTGGTCTTCTCGCAACTCTCTTGACTATTGCAATGCTCTTTTAAATTGACGTCCCAAGAACTGTAATAGATTTCTGGGTGCACAAAAGCAGTTTGCAGATTCTTGACCAAAACAATTAAAGCACATCAAACCCATTTTAGCAGCTTTACACTGGCTCCCTGTCTCTCTTAGAATCAATTTAAAAATCTTTTTAATAGTTTACAAGGGTCTGAATGATTTATCCCCTTCCATACATTGTTGACTGTCTCTCTCTCTCTCAATGCTCCCAGCGCCTGCCTTAGGTCATTGAACACTACAGCATTAAATGTACCAACTGAGAAGCAGCCTTTACTTATTTCTGACCAAAACTGTGGAACAGTCTGCCCACAAACATTCGACATGCAACTGTAAACTCCTTCAAGAAGCATGTGAAGACTCATCTTTTGAATCTTGCTTTTATGTCGTCTCTTGTCGCCTCACTTATTTTACTGGAATATTTTACGCTCTACTCTGTTTCATGG
This sequence comes from Gadopsis marmoratus, assembly GCA_036023855.1. Classification (NCBI taxonomy): domain Eukaryota; kingdom Metazoa; phylum Chordata; class Actinopteri; order Centrarchiformes; family Percichthyidae; genus Gadopsis; species Gadopsis marmoratus. Next base: position 45,785 of record JAVQJF010066167.1, on the reverse strand, counting down.
ATTTTAAATTGTTTCCAAACTTGAAGAAACATTTTTGATTTAATTTTATGTAAAGCACTTTGAGCTGCATTGTATGTATGAAAGGTGCCATACAACTGAATATTCTTATTCAATAATTATTTTTATGATCACCACTGAACAGCATTAGAAGCGCAGCTCTCTGGAACTCTGCTGGAGCAGAACACATCTGCCCCTAAAGGCGCTTGCCAAGTTAGTTAACCACGGTGGCAAACCATGAAAGAAATCTGCAGGGCTTTCTCCATGCCAGGAGTCTAACTATCTGCCAGTCCACATTTTTTGTTTTTTTTTTACAAAGACAATTGGATCAGCAGGCTTTGTGGATTTTCAATCAAAAAGTTGAAAAACTGTCAGCTATGAGGCATCATCTCCTTCAGCCCTTTTGGCTCTGTTTCCTCTCTACTCTAGCCATGCCTGACAAGCTATTAGAAGGCCTGTCTGCCTGCAGCAATGGATGGGCCATACTCCAGAGGACACACGGAGTCAGATAAGGCTTAAATCATGAGAGGACGCCATGGAGAAGACGGCGGCAGAGGCCCCCTCTCTTCATTTCCACACTACGCTGAGCAATAAACGGGGGAGTCTAGATTTCCTCTTCAATTAAACCATTTGTTTCTATCTCCGTGTCTGTCTCTCTTAGATTCTGCTGACCCCTAACCCTCCTTGCCACGTTAATATTTCTTTTAAGTGTTGTTTTCTTTGCTGGGGCGTGCCAGACAGCCACTCTGTCATTGGTTGCTCTGGAACCCTTTTGTCACATTTGCACTTGCTGAAGTAGTCTTGCTGAATTTATTATAATGGGTAGAGAGTCATGGACGTCACACTGACAGCAAGCAGTAAGTATTTCTGACAGGAGCTGTTGATGAAAAAGGCTACTTTATAGCTGAATGCTTCAAAAGTGACAAGAAAATATAAAATGGGCTATTTTATATATATATAAATGGGCTACTATGGGTTATTTCTTTTGAAAAATGTTGTCATTCTCTTCTCTCTCTTTCTTGCACTATGTGCATTGTGAATATACAAGCAAATGCAGGCAAACACACACACACACACACTATCATTATGTTTTATAAAAGCATCATCCATTTCAAAATAATAAACACTAATGGCTCAATCAGCAATTAGCTATTCATTCTCAAATTGGACTTGTTATTGGTTAAATTCCTAATTTACATTGTTAGAATGTAGTTTATGTGACTCTTTAAGGTGGAGATTTAGATTCACACAGGCAACATCTCTAATTACAAGTCACTAAAACGTGTAACAGGCCAGTTTGTTGTGGGTTTGCGCATTCGAATGAGTTAGCCCTGAGGCAGAAAGGGTTATGGTTATAGGAATTTCAAGTTCAGCAATAAAGCTCCCTCCTACCGATTACTATAATGATTCTTTCATTACCATAATGATACAAATCATTCCCATCAATTACATTCATCTCAGATCATTCATCAATAGACGCATTAATACATGACACAGAAAACAAGATTCTGTTTACGTTCCTTCCCAGTCTGAACTGAATGACACAGCTGTGCGTACACTGGCAAATGTTTTTATATTGTGATGAAAAGCGAACAAAACACACACATATAGTGCACACTAGGCGTGGGCGATATGACCTAAACTTTATATCACGGCATTTTTTTGTTTTTTTACGGTGACAGTATTTTATAACGGTATTACAAAATTAAAAAGGGTTACTCCACTCAAAAATGATCCTACCTTTTTTCATTCTATTGGCAATGTAAGGGAACACATTTTAAAGAAAACATTTGCCTGCCCCATAATGTAGGTTAACTACTAACTGTTAACTGTCAGATTAACGGGTAGGATTAGGCATCTCAACAGCATTTATTTGGCAGAAAAAAATATTATTGCTGATACTTTGCTTCATTTAGATTTGGATAATCTAAATTTCTGTTCTTGTGCAAATGGCAGCAGACTATAGCGAATATGCTTTATGTTTTCTTTGCAACAAAATAAGTATTCAGACCAAGACTGAACTTTTGAAAAAACACTTAGTGGCCTTAGTGTTATTTTTTATATTTTTAAACGTTTATCGTGGTAATGACAAAATTAATGTCGTGGCAGATTGTGACACTGGTGATGGTGAGGAAACCAGTATACCGCCCACCCCTAGTGCACACACAGGCAGACACACCTTCAACTTTCCACTGCTGCTTGCCAGATTCTTGAGAGTCAGGAAGCGAGTGCAAGAAATCAGACACAAGTGAAAAAGCATCACCACGGGGCGAGAACAAACTGTTTACCTTGTAGAGGAGCATGATGACCTGTCGCAATTTGAGCCTGTGGAAAACACAGACGTCGTATAGCGCCGATATAGCCAGCACGGTCACTCCAAGCTCCTTCCACAGCATGCTGCATGCAGCGCAGCCCAGGCTGCCCAGGAACCAGGCCACGAGCCGACAGGGCCCAGCGTGGCCCCGCAGCTTACAGTGACGTATGTAGCACAGCAGCGAAAGCAAGAAAAACAGGGCGGCGCCTTCATCAGCCCGGCCCACGACGCCTGCCACCGCCTCGGTGTGGATGGGGTGAGAGGCAAAGAGCAGGCCAGCGAGAAGGCTCCACAGGCCTCCTCCAAGCAGCAGGCGAGCCAGGGAGGTAAACAGGCCCGTCACAGCCCCGTGGATGGCCACATTAACCAGGTGGTAACCCCAGGGCTCCAGCCCACCCACAGCATGGTTGAGGCGGAAGGAGAGGGTGCAGAGGGGCCGGTAAGACTTATGGCTGCCGCTGTGTGTGAGTAAGGTGCCCCAGAAGTCATCGTAGAAGATGTTTGTCCAGGGGGTCTCTGGAAGCAGGTCCTGATTAGTCTTGATTGCACGGCTGTAAAGAGAACAATAAAGGTTAGAAATGGACTTCAAGGTGCAAAAACACATGATGCATGACACTATAGATGTAACGGTCAAATTAATATTTGATACAGTACTGAACGCTGACATTCTTGTCATTTAAATTCTGCCACATTCAATAAAAGTGAAACGTCTGAAAACAGTGTTTATGGTGTACAGTATTTCTACTGGCAATGCATTGCAGAGCCTCTGAGGACGATGTACAGCTATTCTTTACCAGTGCGGACTAAGCAGAAAATATAGGTTGCTATGAAATGAAACTTTGCATTTCCTTCCGGCTTTACCCCGAGAGTGTGGTCATGTGGCGTTCACAAACAGAGGGTGAGCTTCAAGCTCTGGGCAGCTTTGCCTACACACAGCCACAGCTCTTACAGCTGTGGACTCTGGGATTAGGCAAGAGCTCCACACCCTTAACCACAAACAAATACTGGCACGCAGAAGGGGAACGCCATGTTGGCAAAACGCAACTTCGGGAGAAGGCGACCTGTGGTGACACTCGACATAGCAGCTCAGTTTGTCTGCCTCATGCAGGGGGGCGAATGCAGCAATGGTGTAAAACAGAGCAATATGTCCATGTTTAAGGACAAACACCAAATGTGTACTTTCATCCCGCCTTGGCAGGCATGGCAGCTAAGTAGGCGGCCAGTTTGACTTCCCCTCTGTCAGGGATGAACCTGCATGACCTAACCTGATGCTGCTACATCAGCCATAAGCTGTGTGCTTCAGTGGCGTAGGGGAGGACAGCCAGCAGGGGTCAAGGAAGCGGAAAAAGGTAGGCACGTTTATCACTACAGGAGTCCTTAAACGTTGTTTTTCCTATCTTTTCTACCGCATTACAAGGTGTCTGACACAGCGACATGCCTCTTCTGCTCTCACCGGGAGATGGTGGTGCTGATGATTTGAAGGCAACAGAATGAGCCTTCGCAGAGAGACGGTGGTTGGCAACATCAGAACAGAGGTATTGTAATTAAAAGTGTGATCGATGGGACGTGAGATGTGATAACAAGCCACTTGCACCAGGTTGTAATGTGTCCTCACAGCAGTAACAATTAACACACTCAATTAGTTCAAAGAGAGATGGGTGGAGAAAAGGTAAGGGACAAGACAAGAAAATCCTTGTATATGTGAATAAAATAAACATAAATATGAGGAAAATGAATAAATCAAAAGAGCATTTGACTCAACGGCTTCCTTAGCTGTTCTGAAACTTTTAAGCATAACACCTCTCAATACCAGAAAGCTCATGGTGAGTTTGGTGTGGTGCGGCGGGAAATGCAGTATTCATTAAATCACAAAATGAGCCGGATCTCTCTGAGAAGGTCGAGCAGAAATTGCCCATCTTATGATATATATTATAAATAAATACTACCTGGCCTCAGGATGCTGGAAGGAGCATAGAAATAATCAGCTGGGATATAATAGAAATGCCTTGGATGTCAGCACACAGACTATAGGGTTTCTCTAGTGATGGAGGCTCCAGCCCTCCACCAGCAGGCTTAAAAGTCCTTAGCCCAACTCTTCATTTCATGACTCAGATATGCCAGTTTATTTTCTCTGGCCCATTTGTCAAGCGAGATCTTCATTCCACCGCAGGATGCTCACATAAGAGGCATTATGGTTCAATTACAGCTCAAAGCCATTTTGGAGACAAGTGCACTCTTTTTCCATTGCACAGTGCAGTGGAGCCACTGAGGCCAGAGACATTATGTATATTGCCTCAAAGTCACACCAGAATGTTTCTGGCAGCAAAGCACAGACAAAATCCAGTGCCAGTCGCTCAAAACCCCACTGTGTTTACAGCCTTGACTTCCTAAGCTCACCTGTCAGATTGTCTCCTGCTTATATATGTTAAAGAGGCAGGCGAACACCCAACGTACTGTGGTTGACAAGGAGGGAATCGAGGGGCGCAGAGAAAGAGCGGGGTGTAACCTCTTAAACCACTGTGCAACAACTACTCAGAGCGGATGAATGGGATACACCCACAGCTGATTTAACACATTAGCATCATAGTCAAACTAGTCACGGTCAGTCTTCCCAATCTATAACAAATCATTAATCCACTGCAGGTCTTCTTCATCATCATCATCATCATGCTAAGATTGAGTTTCTGCAGCTGGCCAGGCCCATGTCTCATAGCTGGTGGCAGGGAGGACCTCTCTGTGCACTCTAAACCTTTTCCAGCCGGGAGCACATTCCTCCCCCAACCGCGCCCCTGTACGCCGACTCCCAGAGGAATGAGGGGATCATGTGGCCACTAACAAGAGAAGCCCCCAAAAACCTTTCTACCTCCCATTACTCTGTCTCGATGGTCTACTTCTTGCTGCCAACCTCTGCAACTTGTCCGAATCTCAATCTGTCAGAACCTGTTTACTTGTCACAATGTGGAGTGAAGTTTTATATTTGTTTAGGATTTTTTACGTGAGCAAAGGCTTGTTTACAGTGTGGATTAAGGAAGAAGGAGAACGCTATTATGCATTTTACTGGCAAGACCCTAAAAATGGTAACAGGATTTCCCCACATCAATATTTTTAGAAAAGTCTTACATGACTTCAACCAAAAAAAGATGTGTGCATCGAGATGAACAGAGAAAACAAAGGCAGCACGGTGTGTGTTGTTCATATCAAAAGGTCTAAGAAACATTTCTGTCAAATGTCAAAGTTATTCTTTATTCATGATCATGTTATTAGATTTTCTTTTAGACCAAAATGGAGACAAAAGCCTTATTTATTATTCTTTTACGGAAGTAAAAAATTGCATAAATTAGACAACTGTTTACGCAGAGCTGTAAGACCATGCAATTATTAATCCAGAGTACAACAATGTCCTACGTGGACGTATCTCGAGCCCTTTTTGCTGAGTTCAAAAGCATTTCCATGAAAAATGCTCCTGCTATCTCCTTAGCTGAAAAATAATCACATGAGCGCTAACCTCTTTACCCCTGGAACAGTTTCACTTAAAATGTGAATGCACCGGCAGGGTGGAGAAATAAAGAGCCGGTCCAATGACTATAGGATCCCACGTAAAGAGGCTATCTAAAATTGAAGATTGATTGGCTTTTCTGTGCAGAGACTATACAGAGGTTGCGCACGGGAGAAGAGGCTGGATGTTAGAAAGGAGATTGAAAACCAAGGACATGTCATCAGGATATTGCCTTTACAGCTACCCAATGAATTTGAGATGAAGCTGTATGACCAGAATATATCCCTTTTAAAATCCTCCGAAGCCTGAATGAAAAACAGGCTATTCTCACCAAAGAATGCATATGCTGGGAATCTGTCCTCAGATCACAAAGGGGCAAAGCATAACATTTATTTGGGAGTGAGAGAAACCTTGTGTGGACGAAAATATCGGAGCAAACTGAAGGACATTCAGCCTCTTTAAGCAATTACAGCATTCTCCTCTTGGATGAGTTTGAGAATGCAAAACAACTTACGCTACGGTTAATGTAATAGTTTAATATTTTGGAAAATGCCATTAATCACTCTCTTGCAAAGAAAGTTAGATGAGCTTGAGACCACTCTCACGTCTGTCTATTCAATATGGAGCTGGAACTTTAAATCTTTGTAGTTGAACCCGCTAAGCCAATATCTCTGCCACAACATGCAACAGGCTACCTTCCACTGTGACGCTCCCATGTCATACAACCACGTTATCCTTTTAAAAAGGGAAAGAGTAATTCTCTCACATTCTGTACATGCGGGAATGAAACAAATAATCAAACATTGAGCCAATAGGTGAAAAAACAAACGGCAAGAGGAAACCAAGAAATAGGATTCACACTGATTCCACAGTGGGTGACAGCACAGACTAACTAGTGCGCAGGTTGAGTAACTCTGAAGAGAAAAAATACAAGGCATATAAAGATTTCCATTTGTGACAGCATGTGAAAAGAAAATCAACTCTGGTGGGAGTTTGGGGAAAGTGATCGAAGGTCTGCCAACTATATGTCATCACCCAGCTTCTTTTTCGGAAAGAAGCACAGTGGTATTTTTAGACTGCCCACAGAGACACCGGGGTTGCCCGCTCAGTGTTTCCGGCAAGCTCTTTTGTCTAATGTTTCTTCCCATGGGCATGCTAGCAGGTCATTAATGGCATACCTCCACTGCGCTTATGGTACTTAATATAGAAGAAATGTATTTTCCTATGGCCAAAACTACATATTCAATTAGCTTTCTTGACTAAAATGTTGCATAACTAAGAACATAAATTAAAAATATTGCTGTGATTTTAATGGACTTTTTAACATAATATTTATGCTCTCTATCTCATCATAAAATGATAAATAAATAATGTCCTGCTTTATGCCTTTAGGGTGCTGTGATTAATGCATTAAGTGGCATCAGAAAAGCAATCCAACTCCAAAAAAGCTCATTTGAATACATCAATTGTTAATGCAGATGGTGATGAGATGAAATGCACAAAGACAAGGCGAAATAATTTGTCAAATGAGAGAGAGAAATTTACTATTTTGGGACATTGTTACAAATACTGTAGTTTCTTAAGGCACCCACAGGGATATGGATGAGACCCACCATCCACTGGCAATGGACGCCAAACAAGATAAAATGTAATCAAGCAAAAACAATTTTAAGACTAGCTCAGCCAGGGAGAAAAAAAGCACCTGGGTCCCATTCAACAGGGGAAAAAAAGCCAAATTTGCTTTTGGCTTACATTCAGAACTCTCCATTTCTGTATCTTTGGGCTAAAATGTAATTCATAACTAAAATGTAATTAATAAGTACAGTGTGAAAGTGTCACTGAATATTTTTGATATTTTAGCTTAAACAAAAGGGAAGCGTAGTGAATGAAGGAAAGACGAGGAAGGCTAGAGAGGACAAAAAGTGAAAGCGGTTGTGGGGTAGCTCACTGTAGCCAACACACCACCACCGAGGCCGCCATAAAATCCCTGTTGTCAAGAATGAATGGCTGCTTTCTTCCATTTGACGTGTGTGATTAGTAAGCCTGTAATAAAAGCTCTTGATAAAAGAAAACGTCCTCAGGGAGGGTTGGAGAGCATATTTATTTAGCATTTTACATTTCTAGTATTACATATTTTTGCTATTCAGGCAGAAGAGATAATAAAGATCTCTCTGCTATTTCATTTTAATTCACTGACCTGAAAATAACCCTCTGTTCTGCAAATATTCACAGGTGTTCTGAGTGAGAACTGTAACATTCACCTTCACATTTGTTTTCCCGGTCAGATTAACCAATATTATATTCATTTACATAAAAAGATCCTGAGAGCAAATTAAGTGGATGGTGTTACACAATTATTCCTGGCTGTGGACACCTGATGCTTCCCTCCATCCTTTAATTGATGACAGGCAGGAGAGTGAGGATGGATGAAACAGTGGCGATAAATACAGGATCCATTGCGTCAAGCTTTGCTGAGAGAGTCAATGTTCATTTTTGTAACATTCTCGATCATAATCCAAACCTGCGTTCATATAAAATGCACAAAACGGGATCTCACTAAAGACTCACTAAACAGGATCAAAGTGTTTTTCAGAGTGCAACATGCCGCACTGTGTCCAATTCATCCAGCAGCATTCCCTAACTAAATGGAATAGGGCTTCCCTTCAGGAAGGGTATTTGCATTGCTCCACTGGCACAATAACACAATAACACACTCACTCCATTTCATGGCACAGTAGACAAGCAAACAGTGGGGCACTGAGTCTGGAGTTGGGCAGGCTCATCCAGCACTGCAGTGTGTTTTAGTTTGGTGAATACCCGTGCCTGCTGTTTAGCACCCCCGATCAGCCCTTTGTGCTGTATGGGATGGGCACAGTAGGGTAGGACCTGAATGCTGATCCACAGAGCCAACCAGCACAGCCAGCAAACCAACCAACCAGTGAGCCACATTTCTATGTGGACAACCAGGCTGGCAGAGCAGGAATCCTGGCAGCCCAGCATTGAATGCCATGATGTAAAGTTGCCAGGGGCACGAATGAGTCCTGCTCACTCCTCTGATGTCCAGCAGAGGCCTTAGGGCCACATCCCTGTTTAATAAAGCTGTCTAGAAGTCTGCTTCTACTGCTTTATGTCCAACTAGACATCAAAACAATTCACCAGCACATAAATGATATAGTGCAGACTAAAGAATGCAAATCTTAATTGTAACAACTTCACTTTATGCAAATGGAAACATCATATTTAATTTAGGTAGAATACGTTCTAATTTGACCCAACAATGGCTGAGAATGTTGTTGCTGCTCTTCATGTTGGATCAAAAAGTGAGCATCTCCATCACTGTCCAAACCAAGTCACATTTTCAGGCCAGGTGTAAAGTTGCGTGATGTTTATAGTCGATTCCAGGTATGAAAGCCAATTACTGGAGCTGCACTGTGCAGAGCAGATCAGGGTGATATACACTCTGATTATTGTATGCAATAAACCTGTCAGCATGTGCAGGGCTGTGGCAAGACAGCAAAGAGCTGCTGGGCCACCGCTGTTGGCCTCGCTCACACACACATCCCTCTTATTCTAACGCCTCTGGTTTCTACTGTGCAAACTGAAAGTTTTGCTTTGTATCCGTCACTACCTCTCTATCTTCAACCGACTGCCTCGTTAGGAAAGTATGGTGAGCAGTCAGAGGAAAGAGTTTTCCACGACTGGGGCTCAGATGGTTTTCATAAAAGTTAGTTTCTCCCTTGAGGGTGGAATTCAATTGGAACCCCCACACTTCCCACATATTGACGCGCAAGCACCTGTCTGTTCAAAAAAGGACAAGACAAAGAGGGAAACAAGACAAAGAGTCTACAGTCATGTCGCTCCGCGTGCCGGTACGTGGGCAGAATGGTACAAATGCTAACGTTTATCAAGCTAACCTGCTTAATATTTTCTTAGTTTTGCATTTTAGCATGCTTATATTTGCTCATTAGCAAAACCCAAAAACGGTTCCTGACCTGACGATAGAGCTAGAGAAGTCAGGAAATGAATAAAGTCATTAGAAATATTATATAGAAGGGGGCACAAACGATTTTGCACAAATTTAAAGAAGAGAGCAAGCTAGCAGATTAGCATTTGATCTTTCCTAGAATAATAGATAAATTAGGATCTGTCAATCAGATTGCTAGGAAAAAAATCAGTTTAGAAGGCTATATTAGTAGAACGTAACGCTACATTTCCCATAAAGTTTAATTTTCTAATGACCTTGACTGTCTATATTTAGTTTCTTAATTTCTCATAGGCTAATGAGCACCAAATTGAAAATTACATTTCTCAGTGTCGTCTTAGGCAATGTAACACTAAAGTTTAACCAAGTGGGTTTTTATCAAATAAGCATCACAGCGTAACAAGAATCAAGAACACGGTCTTTGTTCTCAAACTAGTTCTACCTCTGTGTTTCCACTGAGCCTGACCCATGTCTAATGCTGCAGTAGTCACCCAGGCTCTGTTTGGAGGGGGCCACTCCACAGCACTCCTCCTCACAACAGGAGGGCTTTTGTTACACTCTGACCTTTTCGGCCGTGTGGTAATAAATTAGTTTGATTTGTTCCTCCTCTCCTGTTTAGAGTGCTTCTCTTTCACATGGAAAGGGCGATCAATGCAGGCAAGGCTGCTCTTTCTGGGCTTGTGGCTGTGTTTCGTGCAAGACCCCTCCGCCCTGGCCCACCACTGGGCCCTTTAAGCATTCTGGTTTGGGCTCGGAGGATGTTGACCCACGGAGGGGTTCAGTTAGACCCGCACCAGCTGCAGGGGACCAGCAGAGTGAGATGGAAAAATCTTGTGCAAGCCAGAACTCAGACGTGTATGCAAAGAAGCAACAAATGACTGAATGGATCGTCTGTCCAGCATTTGCCATTCTTCTGCCCAAATCTTTTTGCATGGAGAGGTTTTACGAGACAAAGCAGCCCTGAAGGATGAGCCTGAATCATGGCACATCAACGCAGAGGCCTCCGCTCACTGATGTTTATTGCATGAGGGCTTAGGTGCAGGAAGAGCCTTTTAGAATGCCAGTAGAGCAGAAAGGAGAAGACATCTTTAGTGCCCCGACCATCTTATATCTTCGGCATTTGAAACAGCTGTGTTTTGTCCCACTTCTCCCCACGGCTATAAGGCCCTTCTGTTTAAATATGATATCGCTGCCTGAGTGCAGGAGGACTCAGGGAGTGCTTTGATTAGTGCTTGTTTTCTAGAAGCCCTATGCAATCAATCAAACAAACCAATATGAAAGAGAAACCAATCAGCTAAAGGCACTAACAGCGCAAGAGAATGTAGGCAGATGGAGACCAGGAGAAAAAGAGCAAATGATTACTTTGCTCTTTGCTTAGATCATTCTGTCATTAGCTTCAGATTAACCTTTAAAGCAGACTTCTTGTAGGTTCCCTCTGCTCACCACAAGGCAGCAACCACAACACAGCGTGAAAGCTTATTTGGTGAATTGGGACACACGCACACACACACGCATGCACACGCACACATGCACAAAGAATCATTACATTAATGAATGGCAGCGTTCAAGGATGCAGCTCTGAGTGATCTCATTAGATCCTATCACAACAGGCCAGTGTTCTCACACTGCTCTCAACCCAGCTTTTCTCCCCAACTCTCCCATTTGGGCTCCAGTTCCAGGCCCTAATTGAAGGCACATGTAGCCTACTCGCTCAGAGATCGGGAGCCCCCATCGACAGCCATGTGAGTGTGTGGAGGCTGTCAGTGTTAACGTGGAGGGACAGGCGTTTGGTGCTCCTTCTGGGATTAGCTGGGAGCTTTCTATGACAGGCTGGACTGATGCACCTCTGATAGCCAATATCGCCGACCTGATTAACTTTTGCTTGCGCTCAGATAGTCAGGGCCAATGTGAGCCGGTAGACAGGGAGAAAATCAGGTTATGGCAAGATGGTAATCTGGTATTCATTTGAACTTAAATTGGAAACGGAAGACTAGGCTTTAGGGGTTATATTTTATATTTTGCAAAATTAGAAGAAAGATCAGCTATATACTGTAGGCTACCACTTGTTAAGAAGTGTTTACACGTGCAACTGAAAGAGAGAAACAGATAAATATAAAAGGAAAGAAACAATGAGGACAGCAAAACTTTATATCAGGTCCATCTTCGTGGCCTGAAACCTTCCATTAATGCAAAAGGAACCTAAATATCCCCAGCGCCGGCTGCCATTGCGTGAGACAGCACTGCCTTGTAAACCTATAAACATGTCCAAGAGGAGCCCAAATAGCCTCTTACGTGTTTTTAAATGCTTTGTCTTCCACATGGTGTCAATTTGCATTTTTGCGAAGGAGCTCATTTACGCATTTGAAATTGGCCACCAAATCACACAAACCGACCGCACCGCCTCCGCAAACCAGTGCCCGTGCTTTTAACAGACACTGGATTTCCTCACTTAGTTTTCCCTTTAGAAGATGTAGAATCTCTGAAATACATAAATGAACGCACATAAAACACATTGGTCCGACAGAACTCGAGTCTATGCGTTCAAATCATAACCGCTCGCTTTCATCACACGCAGCTTTTTCTTATATGGCACGTCGTTTCCTTCCATTTCGGACAAATGCAAAACTGTACAACTTATCTGTCACATAAACAGTATGTACACAATACTCAATAATCTGAAAAAAAGATGTGCAAACCAGACAGACTAATTCGGCATATACAGCATATACATATTAATAATGCATATATAATACCTAATAATAGATATTTGTGTCCTGAAATGGACTAAAATGGAAAACCTCCTCCATTAACAGTAATATTTCCTCCTGTGTCTTCTTCTCTGAATGATATTGTAACTCCTGTCACTGCAACACAAAAGACCCAGCGAATGTCTTTCTCTGAGTCCATCACATTCAGAGGCAATTTTCTTCAGTTCCCATTGTCGGGCTAAATTGAATTCCAAACTAAGATACAACATACACTGCAACAGTCAGCACTATTGGATTTTTTCTAAAACCATTTGTTCAACACACCCAATAGTGGGCTTAGACAATGCCACATTCTACAATATATACAATACAAAACATACAGTAGTTTCAATAATAAAAATAAATCAGATATGCCGTACATGTTGATGAGGCTGTATCATTAGCTTTGAATTACTGTCGGATGAACCGAACAGAATCAATTGGATAAAATGGGCAGCAATCGATGTGTTTGGCTGAGTCTCCTCTTCTGAGAGAAGGTTTCACACAACAGCAATCTATAGTTTCTCTGTCCTGAGGGGACGACCTGGTTGTTAAACAGACAGCTGCTTGTGTTCTTATTCCTAACTGGCTGGCGTAAATGGTCAGAGTTGCTCGATTTCAATATTTCCCTGACAGGCTTGTGTTTCTTGATAAATTGCTAAATAGCCCCTGGTGTTGATGAAATACTGAGCACACACCTACCTTTTTTTTTTTTGGTTCAAAACAAGCCTGTATTGTAAGAAGCCCAATTTTTAAAAACAATCCTCGAACCTCCTACAAATGTAGACGTAAGGGCAGCACATCGGAGGCTATGAAGCTTGGACTTTTTTGATGAGGGGTTATAAAGGTTTGGCATGACTGAGATCTGATGTTACAGAGAGTCAGTGGTAATAAAATGACGCTCAGTGAAGCGGGTTGAAAACTTTACATGAGCCACATAGACATCATAAAATAATCTGCAGACAGAGGTAAAAACTGACTGTATTACTAAAGGCAGCGTGGTGACCTGAATGAGTGGAACAGGAAAAAATACAATATTTTTTTCAAGGTCTCTGATAAAGCTACCCAATAGGTGGCTGTTTCCCTTTGATGTTTCCCCATACTGTATTCCTGGTTTGCGGTGAAACAACAAAGGACCATGTAGAGTGGAGGACTTGAGTGGCCCGGCATTAACAACCGCTTGTTACGCTTCACTCTTGCGGGTCTGTGCAGGCAACATGGCAGCACCGACAAATCAATGCCATTCGTATGGTAAACCAGAGCAAACAGGGGAATGATTTCATGAGGTTCATATAATGAGCTTGAAATGGTTACAACAAAATCCTTGTCAACGAAGGATGGGGATTTCATAAAATTTACATCATTACTATCCTACATGATTCATGTTAATGATGTGTCAGGGTGGTACCATCGCTACAGGCCTTGACAGACGTTTTCCAAATTAGCAAGGCCTCCAATATAATGAAAAGAAAGAAACCTCCCTGACATGGATGTCAAACATCAAAAAGCTCCACTCTACAGATTAAAAGAAAAAAGGAAACGTAATATGCCTTGGATGTAAAGATTTATGTTTGTAAAGTCAGACATGTTAATGGACGAGGAGCAATATATTACATATATTAAGTTTTTCGTGTAGTATCCAGACTTCTGATGCCTGTTTTTTGGTTCTTTAATTCAGTCAAGAATCTATATTTCTACAGGTTTGATAAAAAAAAAAAGCCCTCTCTGGGATTCATGTGGTCTGTGATGGAGGTTACTCAACCACTGTGGACTGCTGTGGCTGAGGTCTGCTGTGTATTGTTAAGTTGACTGCAATTAAAGTTAAATGCATGAGGTTTTAATTCACTAATAATACGTTCACTTAATTTAGAGCAAGTCTTAGAAAACGCACCATGTAAACAACAATCCCTCACTCAGGAAAAATGTTAATTAAACTTCTTAAAGCAAGAATCTCATTTAATTTTCTCTAAAAGTAAGGAGAGGAATGCTGGGGTTTCTTTTACATCCTGTACCCCAATGAATTCATCCACATCATCAGCTCAGCTCAATAAACTGCCCCGATCGTCAGTAAAACCTCCTGAGCAACATGAAATCAAAAACCCCTTTTCTCCTTCTTTACTTAGCCACATTCACACAGACAGAAAGACTTGCATTCATTGCATTTCTGGAATACTTGTTGGTGGTGTATTGTAGGTGGAGTGAACAAAGCTGAGGGAATGGACGCTGAGGCACCGGGCCCCAAGATAGGAGGACAAAGGGCCCAGAAGAGCTCAGGCTGTGAAAGGGCCCGGACAAAAGGCTGAGAAGAAGAGCGCTTTATGGGCCGGTTGGAGGGAGAGGAGGCAGAGCCGGGGGCCTGTGCCCACGCACCCGAGGCCCCAGGTCTCGGTGAGCCGCTGGAGTGCGACCATGTGTGGTCCATTATCGCACACAGCAAGCAGCGAGCACCACGCCTTCCTCAATGGGAAGACGGATGCCCCCTTGCTGATTGCCCCGAAATCTGGTAAGAAAGGCAAACGGAACAAAGACACCCGCCTGGTTGGGAGAGGGCTATTGAAGAGGTCGCAGGAGCATGCCTGCATGGGTTTACTCTTCTTCAGGGGAGGACAATGGAGCTGACAGGTGTTGGAGGAAGTGAGACAAGAGGACAGGGCTAGAGAGAGAGACGAGATGGACGGGTTTGAGTGTGGAGGTGGATGATGAGCTGAAAGAAAAGGGAGACGCCCCTAAGAAGCAAATGGCTTCCCGAGGGGAGCGCAACAAGTATTTATGTCCTACATTTTGAGTTGGCTTGTTTATTGACGGCGCAAACAATGGAACCCTGCCGAGCAAACATGTCAACGTTGAATTGGTTACCAGTTATAAGCAGAGACATTGTCAGCGGAACTGTCTGCTGTTTGTGTTTATCTGTTGATAATGACGCCTGACACGCAACCACCGTCAAAGTATTTCAACAAACATGTCAATATTTCCAGCCTCACGCGCTCAAGCAGAAGGACTTGTCAAAACACGAGGATGAAGCCGTGACTCATCCGTCCGTTTATTCATTTGTCTTCATCCGATCCGACTGCGAATGTCGCAGCCCTCGGGAGCAGGAAACAGATGGCTCCACGTCCTACATCGGATCAAAAAAAAAAAACCAGGGAGGCAGTTCAGGCCCTTCAGCCCCTCGTCGGCAAGCAGACACGCAGCCTCTGTCGGTGTCAGCTGCTCTCAGCGCTGTCTCCAGGTCAGCCGACAAAAGGGGGCAAGGAGCAGGCAGCAACACTTCTCAGGAAGCCTTTTCTTAAGGAATCAGGGTCAGTGCCTCTGCTCCTCTGACCTCCCAAGTGCTCAGGATGAGAGGTCAGGGGAGAATGGAAGGAAGAACAGGAAGACACTTACGTCATTCCCTGTCCCCTCCCCTCCCGCCTTCGTTGACCATGTTTCTTACAGAAGAGGCTTTAGAGCTGCATTATCTGCTGCTAACAGCAGATGAGACGTGGGTTCAATGAGACAGCAGGCTGGCCATGCCTACAATCCATGTTCTGGATGTCCAGCAGGCCACATCGCACAACTGTCACTACATATCTGTCAGCGCTCGTCATGCATATCGCATAAACACACACGCTTCAAACAGCACTCAGCAGCCTCCGGTGTCCATGCACCAGGCCGTGTTTGAAATCAGCTCTGATGAGGTTAAATAAACTGCATCACAGATAATGCTTTTCGCTCCTGGGCAGAGTGACGTGTCCCACTGTTGTACAAAATGATTTAACGAAATGAGTTAATGTTACACAGCTGTAAAAGCTACTGTTTGTTTTTTTTTTCTTTAAATCCCGGCTGGCGTTCTCATGGTAGCATTTAAGTGATAAAATGAAGAAGTAAGTCTAACCGTGTGTTCACACTGCGCAACAAGATAAACAAGTCACCAGAGGGCAATTCATTTCTTATAGAGAGCTGAGAGAGAGCACCCTGAAAAGCCACCTTGTCTGAACCTGAATCAGCCATTAAAAGCCAATAGATTTCCATGCTCTCCTTATTTCATTGTAATATTCAAAACACAAGTTTAACTGACAAGTGGGAAATGGACAAGATCCTGATTTATAATTTTTTAAATTCCTTTTTAATTAATGCTATATAATTAATGCTTTCCGGTAAGTTCTAACCTAATTAGAGCGAGACAGACAAATTGGCCAAGCCATATATCAGCCGATATCAGCTTTTTGTGTCAGACGATAAGTAACAAGAAATTCGAGTACAGAATTGCCAAACTAGGTTTGAGGTAATTTTGGTTATGTGTTTATAATAATAATATAAAAATAATATATTGTCCATAAGACAATATTTTTCTCTGGAAAATACGTTTGAAAATGTGGGGGTCATATTATCATATTAATGAATGCTAGCTTTGACTAGCAAGTTTCTTTAAGTCTGTTTATAGTGTGTCTTAAGACTTAGTCAGGCCTCAAGTTAGTTTGTTTAACCTACAGGAGTTTCTGACAGCTTATGTAAGGTGATTAGCTGCAACCTTTTTACTGCAGAAATGGGCTGAGGTCCAGATCTGTCTAGCAGCTAAGAATCACAGATGTTACAGAAAAGGAGCTCAAAAAGAGCGCTTCCAAAGGCTTGAGAGTGTTTTGAGTGTGTGACTGAAACAAAATGAAGATTTACCTGCATGGACAAGCCTGCACGTAAGGATTTAGGTTCTGCTTTAATGGAGGTATTTCATGTTTCCACTGTAGAAGAGAAAAGGCTTCAGCGATGAGGACTGTCCTCTCCTCGCACTAACAGTATCTCAGGGAATCTTTCCCAATAGGAGAAGTCTGATAAAGTGTCTATTTACAAAAATAGGTGTTGGAAAAGCAGGGTAATTATATATAATCAAAACCACCCAATATTCTGGCCAGTACGATAATACAGTATATCCCCAACACCATGCTGCCCTCAGAGGAGAACAACCCATCTGGCTCACATTGTGAACACACTGTGAAAACAGTGGTGGTGAGAGCTGATGAGACCACCATTAGAAAATCTGGACAGTTTAGTGGCTCTGTCTGTTACATTGTGTGGCCAACCAGTTAAATGCACCTGATGTGTAGGGTTGACTTTTCTAGAACCATGAAAACACAGAAACAGTACTTGGTTACCAAACAAGAGGCAGTAAACAGGCGTTGTGCAGCATCGCTATGGGTGTGACCACCCAGGTCCAGCATCTGGGATCTAGTCTGGAAATGAGTCAAACACAATCCAGCACTGTGCAACACAAAGACTACCCATACGTCTTCCTGCGGTGCAAAATCAAAGCTCTTCCCTCTAAGATAAATATCACCCAACAAGAATATCACACGATCTTTCATCATCAGGCCAAATGTGGACGGGAAACAATAATTTTACAGCATGTGAAAACAAGTAATTTCTACATGACTGAGGAGGATCGCTGCCAAGAAGCTTTTACTCTTTCCAGCCATTCCAGCGTGCTAACCTTTACAGCACAGAATCCCTTGGCTTATTTCTCTCCGGGACTTGAATTAGCCTGGGATCTGCCATATCACACCATCAAGACAGGGACGTTTAAACAAGGGAAACAGAGCCAGCTATGGCGAAACCCTCCACGCGATCCGTCTGGCCAAAGACAAGGGGATAAGTTCATCCTTATTCAGTCTCATTCGCTCACCGTCACTCCACTCCCACCTCACAAGCAGATAACGACACGACACCCAGAAATAAACTGAAAGGAGAGATCAAAGATGTTTGAGTTGAGCTGGCCAGAAAAACCATTCTGAGGTGAAAGTTGCTCTCCAAGTATTTGTCCAAGTAACAAACTGTCTCTTCTGGTATGTGCTACTGAATGGAAAAGGCTGGAAAGCCCTTCACAAAAGGTATATTTTTCATCTTGCAACACCTCCAGCTATATTTCATGTGCAACCCTCAGGCATATGCAGAATATTAATAAATCAAGACAAAAATCATCCAGAGTGCTGCTTTTGGATGTTTCCTACACACTGGGGAGTAATTTGTTATTGCAGGTGGCCCCTTACAAGCCCAGTGTTCCTTATCAAGTATCCGAAATAAAGAAAACAAAGGCTCTCACATTGGAAAAGTTTTCGTTCTCGTTCTTTGCCCTGCACAGAAAGCATAAAATACAAAAAGTACAGCTTTACGTGATTAAATAAATAAAAATACAAAACAATATTTAAACTTGCTCTCTAATATTAAGCTGATGCCAGGGCCTGAGTGGCAAACACATCGCATAAGTAAATGATCAGAGGTAGATTAGTCTATTTCTCCCATAATCCCTTTGATGCCCAGAGGAAGGGATTTGTGGGTCAAGCCTGTGTGTGTTCACTCTGTGTCCACCTACAGCGCTACGGACTGTGAAGCTACGATGCTTCTACCAGACAAGTGGGCGATGCCTCCGTGCCTTGCTCCCCCATCCCCTCCTCTCCCCTCCCCCCCACCGACACACACATGCATCTCCCTGCAGACAGACCAGGAACAGACCACAATGGCAGACTGACCTACAAAACCGCAACGCCACGGGAATTATTCACGAGCTTCTAAATCAGATTTCATTAAAAGTCAGCTGTAGCAGCAATGCAGGGGGGGTGGGGGGTTTGGGGCACGTCTCGCACCCCACCCCACCCTAACCCCACGCATTTTAACACACCGTCATCTAAGCTCACGCCAAAACAAAAGACATCTGCTGGTCATGCTAAACACCCCTGCTTTGTTTCCGACATACTGGATATTGGTCAAACCAGTAGAGGGATTACAATTCAGCTAAAGAAACACATTCATAAAAAGAGGATAGTGAGAACTTTTGAGCAGGACAAAAAGAAGAAGAAAAAAACAACAAATTAGTATATATGACAGATGGCATTTGACTTTACTTATGCTGTTGATCATGTTTAAGGTCTAGAAACAACGTGAGCAAAATGACACACTTGCTGTCAGCCTTAGACATTTTTTTTTAGACATTTTAATTACAAAGCTATATATATATATATATATATATATATAATATCTTTTTCTGGCTGAGTTTCTAGCATAAATACAGATCTTATTATGATTAGATAAAAGTATGATTCAAGTATTTGACCTCACTAAACTCAATTAATACTTAGTGTAACAGGAAGAATATCCTTATTTGAGATAAGGACCTTGCTGTGATAAAAAAAAAGAGCGCAGTTAAACATAATGCAGATGAATGAGTAAACTGTGAAGACTCATGAAGGCTACAGTTATTTAACAAGACTCGAGACCTTTACCGGAGCAGCAGCTACAGCTCGGAGAAAGGCAAAACCTCTTTTCATGTTTCTTGTCTCCTTTCAAGATTTGTAACTTAGAATGCAACCGAAGTGAATTCAGCAAAGAATGAAAATACGATGCTGCTGTTGTGTTACATTGTAGGAAATACAATTTTCTGTCTTAACCCCTTTTTAGTCGCGGACATGTAGGGGACTTAAAATGGGCAAGAACTTTTTATGATGTTCAGTTGTTTGTTTTTAGTGTCTCGTTTTCTTTTTTACTTAATTTTCATTTTCATCGCAGCTGTCTGTGAATGTTAGACTAGCTGTGGATCGCTGTTGGTTTTGAAGCACGTTACGCTGCCATTGTGGACAGGAATCTCCTGAAAAAGTAACTTTAATCTCAACAGACCAACCTGGTTAGTTAAACTTCAGATACAACACACTTCATGCTTTGTGTTAGCATTAGCATGCTAGCATGCTTAGAGTCTGGCTGTAACACATTACGTTTACAAGTGAGAATACTGTAAATACAACTTCCTGTATACGTAACTTGGCATTCAAGTAAAAAAACGTACATAAAAGTATTAAAAATGCAACTACATTGGATGGCTGCCAACACCCCTAAGCCACTGGCTTTCTGAATAATTCATTAAAGCAAAGCTCAATATCACACAAATGATTCTCACAAAATATGTAATAAACCCATATTGCTTACATTACATAACCTTGAAGTGCAACTGGAAGCAATTAACACTTTTACAGCTCTTTTCATTCCAGCTGTATAAATTGTGCCCCTGTTTTAGTCCTTCGCAGTGGGGTCATGAAACAAAGCAGCTTGTACAACTCCGGCAGTGTATGAAATGTCAACAACCTTAAATGAGTCAATAAACAGCAAATACCTTCCAGGTTTTCTGAAATTGTTTGATCATTTCACTCTGCGAACCAGACACACGCATCGTAGGCTGCCAATCTCCGATCCAAGAAATATTGTGTTTATGATTCAATTTCCTCACTGGATGGAGAAAAAAGTAGCACTAATGTTATATAAAAAAACCAACCCAAAAGCCTCTCTACAGAGCAAATAAGCAACTTACATACAAACAGCCTAATTCCTCTTGTTCTCAGTGCGCTGATGGACCACCTGTTAGACTTGCTCATTAGGCTGGAGAGAGGGAGTCCGCCATGGGGCTGTTTCATCGAACAGTCAGACTCATCCCGGAGGAATCTGGCTGTAAAACGCACTCTCACTGGGAAATCACTCAGACGAGCACATGAAAAGGCACACGGCGTTTACTCATATGAGCTCACACACACACACGCACACACACACACGCGGCCCAAACAAACACACGATGCTGAATTTGAACTGCTTTCCAGTGAACGCAGACGTAATCACCATCACCGGTCCTGAAGGATTCAAAGGCCCATTATCCAGTGGGTTGGGGATTTGATTTTCTGTTCGGGTGGCTCCAGCGTGACGCGTTTCTGGTGAAAATAGATTATCTCGCCAGGGAGTAAGAAATAACTTCCTTCAGCACACAACAGATGATGTCTTGTAAACATTTTGCAATCCCATTCTTCTGATGGAGCATTTGTCGTCAGCGTTTACTGTGTGACTTCCCTGTGCACTCATCTCTCAGACACAGCCCTGCTGCAGGCCTGACACTTTCCCAACAACATAGCGGTTGTTAAGATGTCTGCATTTCTACCTCCATAAATCATACCTCGCCTCACACAATTTAACTTCGCTTACAGGAGCTACAGTTTAGGAAAGAGGTCATGGTAACTTCAAAAATATCCGATAGTACCACTCTGCAAGTCCATTTGTCTGCTTTAATTACCCAGAATTCCTCTCACTAGAGTGAAAAGATGATGTTAACCTCACCTTGGGTATTTATAGCTGTTAAACGAGCACATGTTGTTTCTTTACATCGCCCGCTGGGCCGTTTCCTATTTCTGTGACTCATTTTGGGGAGCAGCATCACCTCCACCGGATTGTGGAGGATGTCAAGTCTCCCGCAAACTATTTCGAGTCTCGGGATCAGGTTACGCTGTTTTACGTGAACACGGGAAGTTTTTCCAGGGGTAATGAGAATCTGTGCCAGCCCAGAGAAGTGCAAAGCGCACTCAGCGAGCCCCAGGGGCAGACGAAACCGCATTAAGTATTAAGGCTGCTTAAATGGAAAGAAATTCACTGTGTCAACCCAATTTCCTCACGGAGGAGCGAGGAAGCCATAATCTCAAAAATAACATGTTGACAGAAGGTGTGCGTTCATCTTGCTACCAGTGCTGTGGTGGTAATGACCAAAACGGTGAGGTGCTGAGAAATTACACTGGCCCCGGTTTGTGAACCTGTGACTCACAGGGGCAGATTAGAAGTGATGAAATATTCAAGACAACTGTGGGAATGAATTTACTTCCCACCCTATTCACCTGATGTGGTAGCTTATGATAGTCCAGAATAGCAACATAATGTGCAAGATAAGCTGTTTGGTGCTTTTGAAATGTCTAGTCAATCAACATCAAATTAACAGTCAGCTATTCTGATGAATGATTAATTGACATTTATGAGGCAAAAATGTCAGACATTTTCTTTTTCTGGATTTTCAGATGTGAGGATTTGCAACTTTTCTCATATCATATTATTGTAAAGTGTTTTTGGACTGTTAGTTGGATTAAATAAACACATTCAAAATGTTCCCTTTAGCTCTGGAAAATTATGATGGGCATTTTTCACTGTTTTATGAGACTGATGAGAATGTCATTCGTTTTGCTGTCATTTGGTCATAAACCAACGTATCGGGCAAACTACAATTACAACCGGATGATGGCACTACAGGAAAAGTCCGAAAATACCTTCCATCCTGAGGGGGAACGTGAATATATGTACCAAATTACATGGCAATCCATCCAATAGATGAGACATTTCACAAAGTGGTGGACCAACCGACATTGACATCCACAGAGTGCTATTATGGAGCGTTACAGGTAAATACAGAACATCACAAAACCTGGTGAAGTAAGCCTACATTAACACATACAAAGTGTGATCAGCAAAAGGAATTTAAAATAGGAGAAGCAGAAACCTGGCAGAATTCCCACTAAACATGGAAGCTCAGACATGAAAATAAAATCAAAGAAAAATAGTAACCCCCCCAGTGAACACTGGTGCAGTAGCCACAATGCCTTGTTAGATAAATGTCACATGAATTCTTCCAGAACAACACCTGCTTGTGACGTCTCTACGGGCTATTTGTGGCGCAGTCGCTTAACTGCGCTAAGTTTAGGCAAATCCTCCGGCATCAGTCCAATCAGCCTCAGAAAGCTGCGCGGGCTCGGGTGTGTGTTTGCATATCCGTGCATGAGCGAGAGATAGACCGTCATCTCCAGCGTTGCGCCAGAACAAATGAGCCCTTAATTCACTGATGTACTTAATTACGAGCAAACTGCATGCTAAACGGTGAAAGGAGGGACACGGCGGAGGGCAGAACGTGGTGGAAGCGAAGGAGAGACGGAGAGGGATCTCGTAAGACACAGCTGCGTGCAGACGTATACAAAGCAGTGGGGTTTAATTGTATAAATCTGCTAGCATGTCAGATTGCTGATATCAGCATTCAGAGCTGGACGGGCCTTCTCAGAGGGAAGATTTACCGGACTGTTTGACCCAGAAGAAGTCGGTGAATTAAGAGTGGGAGGAAGGATTCATTTCAGGCTCCTACCTAGTGAGCCGTGCAATCCAAAATTACATCCAGAAAAACATTTTTGCCTAGTCCCATCTCCCTCTTAGATTCTGACTTACGACCCAGGTGCAGAGCAATATATTATCAAATCTTTTTATTGGCCACTTTCTTAGCCGCGCTAGCAGCTTGGCTCTATGGATGGCAATGTTGGTTGGTTATCTGCCACATTGGTTGGAAATATAATCATTGAATGGATCGCTATGAGATTTTGTACAGACATGCATGGTCCCCCGAGTATGAATCCTACAGATTTTGGTGTCAATATCTTGTAATGTCAACACTTTGCGGCTCAGAGTGAAATAGCTGAACCCTAACCCTAAGTACTGCACGGATTGCCGTGACATTTTCCACACACATATTTGAATTCCCTAGAGGATAAGGCAAGCTACTTCACAACAATGAGACCAAGCCACTGCCAACAGAGCTCGTAAATCTGAGCTAATTCTTGACTCATATGTTTCAGTACAAAGAGCAAAATAGGACAGGAGTCATTTCTTAGTTTTGTTCACCAGAACTCAGATAATCGATATGACTATTGTCCCCTGACAACTATTTTCACCTGTGTGACAAATGACTCTGACCAGGCAGCTCCACCCAATAGAGCAGGTGCATCTGTTGGGAGCAAGGACAAAACAAAGGGCTCATGTGTCAGTTTATCCGCTCATAATTCATCCGCCGAAGTTCAGTTCTAGCTCAGTCTCCCATCACTGCACAAATAGTGATGGTGAGTAAACCTCTGCAGAATAACAAAATCACTTTCAGCAGATGCGATGGAGACCCCCGGTCTCCGCCATGCCTGTAAATCCAGTGCAACTGAGTGCATTCCTGGAGCTTAGCAGATATTAAATATTCAAGTCATGAAAACTGGGTCAAAACGCCTCACAGTGCATACACTTAGTTCAGCTCAGTAACCAAAAGGGTTCAGGCCAGACGTCCTGTCATTCTTGTATGACACCTAAACTGTGGTTTATGGTAAAGGACGCAGTTAGGAGGACTGAACAAACACATTGGTAGTGTGAAGGCAGACATCGTCCTCTGTACTGCCCTCCTCATCACTTCTATAATCCTCAGGGACTGCTTTGAGGGCTGCAAGTGAGGGACCTTCATGCAGCAGCACACGAGGTGCTCTCACAGGTTTTTATGAGGTTCAAAGTGAGCTATTATTCCCTCCAACCATTCAGCTGCCTTTCCTGAGGGTGAAGAATTCTCTCTAAACCGCAAAGAAAAAAACGTGTATATGGAATTTCATGACTTGAAAAGTGCACTTGCAATTGACCTATCCCCTCTTTCGGCTTACAAAGTGAGTGAGATGGAAGGTGACGCTGCCAAATACTGAACTGCATGGTAGGATTATATACTGTGCATGCAACCAGATGAATGAAGCACTGCAGCTGGTTTCAAAGTCAGAGCCACAACCCAGGAAAAAGACAACAGGCTCACACCGTCTCTGCATTAGTGTCTTTCGCTTGTATTATTCATGTTATACCAGCAAATTATTTAGGCCTTGCCCCGAGCAAATGCCAGAATTTGGTGGAATTAATGGACCCCATTTCCCCCCACACATCAGGTATTGCCCACTGCAAAGAATTGTGGTTAATGTTTGTAACGACTTCTAATGTGGTATTTAAACTACACACAACACAAGTGTGTGATGTCTCCAATCCTTTGTAGTGGGACTCTATGTAATGCTATATCAAAAGCCTTTACTTGGGCTCCACATTGCATTGTATGTCCTTGATATCACTTACAACCATGGGCAGTTAAAAAGAATTATTCTCTGCCTGTAGTATGGAAGACCACATGGCGAAGCATATGGCCAGTAAAAACAAATGGCCTTTTGTCACTGAGATATGTTTTTTTCTAATAACACCACAAGTGTGGTGTGGAAATAGGGTTGGTTTATAGCTAAGGCATGAATGAGAACAAAGAGCTGCAGCACCATTTCCACACCCTCATCATGTAGTATTGATCTTCCTGTGGGTCGTGGTCCCTCTTTCCCCCCCTTATCCCTCCCTACACTCAACTACACCTCAGGACTGTACTTGTCATCTCATTTCAAAAAGCCAGTAGGGGGGGCTTTAACAAATCAATTACCAGCCCCTTGCTGGTTAGCTCTAATAGAGGCCACCGCTGGCCCTTGGTTTTGGGTCAAAACACTGTTTCAGTCAGCCAATACTGCAATATCTTTGACTCATCAAACCCATGAAGTACCACCAGTGCTAACTGGCTGCCAAAGCAAAATATGTTTTGCACCGTTGAAAGGGGTGACACATTCCATCATTACAACAAACCCACTGTAGATCATTTTATTTTAAATCCCACACACTGCTACTGTTTATACTCACTAGAGCACCAAAAATGTGTATTAATCCTAGACTAAAAGTCGTCCTCAAGAAGTGCTATTTACTCTTGTTTAGTAACAAAAAACTACAGTGCCCAGCTGTTTAAGGGAATTACTGAGTCTTCTTTTTTTTTTTAAATAAAAGGATATACTTGTGACCTGTTTGTTTCTAGATTTATGTCTTCAGTAATAAATATTACTGATAGGAATCTGGTACTACTAAATAGGCCTACTTTCTGTTCATTGGGAGCAAGACAAAATCATTTCATGGTTATCCATAAGAAAGCAGATGATTTAGCTGTACCAAACTGAGGTAAACATTGCTGAACACTGAGCTGGTGCTGTATCCAACTCATAAATCTCACAATTATCTGACTAGGCTTACTGTAAACTTCAGAAGTTGGTCCCAAATAAACAGCCTTGAATCCTGCTCAAATAAACACAGTCCCAACAGCCATAAACACATCACCAACTGAGCTGATAACCCAAACCAAAGCTGCTGAAAATAATGCAAGCAAATACGTGCTGTCAAGCCTTGTAGTCATATACTGTATGAGGAAATACTGTTTACATCTGGCATTTGGTTGAATGATGCTGGAAATATACCAGGATATTTGTCCACAGTATGATTTCAGTAATTTCTGTTAAAGTATTGAGACAGTACATGTTGTTGTTGCATTGTTGGACAGCCTCATTTCTCCTGCATGATTTGCAGTAAACACCATAAGGTATCAGGTGTGAGTTCATATTCTTCTGCTTTCTTTCAACACACAGTGTGTTCCTGCTAATGAACTGCACTGTAAAAGAAAACGACTGGCTGCCAAGCAAAACACGTAAAAATTAAAGAAAAATATCCTAATTCAAATAAAGTGCAAAAGCAATAAATTGACAGATACTTTAATTAGAGGTATTGCAGAGAAACACTGTTATTGTACAGAACACCTTCAAAAATGTGTTAAGAGACAGACAGCTTACCTTACCTTAAATAAAATACAACGGTCCAGGGTGTTCCCTACCTCTCGCACAATGTCAGCTGGGATCGGCTACAGCCTCTCCGCAACCCTCTGAGGATAAGCGGTATAGATAATGGATAAATGTTATGTGTTGCAATGGAAATGTTTTCTCATCGACAATATTTTTGCAGGATAGAAATGCACTATACTTTACTTAGGTGACCAAACAGATTCCATGTGACTCTTCCTCTGTGTCCCTATTCCAGGCTTTTTTTTCCTCCGTTGACATCCACAACTCAGAATCCCTCGAACTAAGGATTTGGCAACCAGATGTAAGATAATTCAGGTAATAACACAGGTAACAGTCATTTGACCCGCTGAGTATTTGCTAATAAGGACATTAGAAAAGAGTCCAATTTGTATTCCGTATAAAAAATTAAAGTGGAAAATGAGGAGAGCAGCACAACATATCAAATGTTGATGAAGTCTTGTTGTGATAAGCTGAAGCGAGTTGTTCAGTAAAGCTAACGTTGGCTACGGCACAGAGTTGGCAGGGAGATGGACTCCGATGGCACCACACACAGCTAAACTAAAGCTTTATTGTATTGACAAGATGAAAGCGCTCTGCTGCTCTACATTTTACATTAGGGTCTTGTCATAATGCACCCAGTGTTTTGATGGATAGTGTTCACTTAATGTGCAGAGATTGACAACTCCGGATTCATTATGATGCACAATGTACCATGATGTGTTTATGTAGAAAGCAGTTGTCCCTTACTTCGTTAGCACTGCTGTTTGTCCTCAACAAGCCAACAACCAAACCACATATGAAGATGCTTAGAGTTGAACGGTGAACATCCAGGTAGACATCTGGTCAACTGCAGCGAGGTTTATGAATATGTAAGTGACCTCCGCTTCAAGGTTTGGAGCTGTCAGAAACTGTAACTGGGTTGAGGTGAAAACACTGCGCATGCACTCTTAGAACAGAACTGGGTTTTATCTCCGTATACCCTGCCGGGCTTAGTACAAAATGTTGATTCTTTGATCAGTTTTTTGAATAAGATCAAGATGTTTGACCAGTTTTGATGCACTTTGATCTTCTATTCTCTGATCAAGATCAAATGCACCTTGCCATAAAGATTCTTCAAGCTTTCAGTTTAGCCAAGAATCATCTTGTTTACTTTTTCAAACTTCTTTGAAAGTCTACTAATTCCACTGTAGCCCGTTCTTGCATGCAGACATCCCCTGCATGAATGTATGGGACATGGGTCTAATTTAATGGATCTATATTAAGAGAGGTTTAGCAGCCTCTCGACCAGGGACTAAAAGGTTTAATCTCTTAATCTGGTTCAGACTGTGGACGTATACTGCTGCAGCAGCTGACTCGCCCTTGGGAGTCCACTGACAGTTACACAGAAAGCCTCATAAGTCAGACAAATCTGCAAATAATTAAAGCTTGAGACAGAATCCTGTTTTATTAAATAATATATCCCAAATCAAAACTGTTTATACGAGAAAAAACATGCAGTATTATCCATCTGTTATATAGTTTTTAAAAAAATAAAAAAGGGGTACCTTTGCCAATAGTATTATTATTTCAGCAATATCCGTAGGGTTCAGATGAAGAAACCTGCAGAACCACATACTGTATAAGAATCTGGTTTTGATTACAAACCTGGAACTGTTATGCACATCCAAAAACCAGGCAATGCAGAGCAGTCAATGGACCCGTGGCTCTTCTTCAGCTCTGCTCAGGTTTCTTCTTCCCAAAGTGACCCACTCACCGCCACTCATTCGCAGGCCAGGGATTCCCCTGCTCACAGTGATTCAAGATATTTTGAATGGACATGAACTGGCCAGGTTATAAACTGGAAATGCAATACTGTGAAATAAATTACCACGGATGGCTTCCAAGAATAAATAAGCAATATTTCAAAATGCTACTTTCTTAAATCAGTTAGATAGTGGACATGATGTGAGACAGCAGAGCTGGTTTATTGAAGAAAATCAGAGGTCTTCTTAATAAATGAGATGAGATCATTCATAATGATGATTATGTGATTATGGCACAGCTACAAATTTGTCCTTCCCAACGATCTACTCATTCAGACGGTAAACTGTAAAACTATTAGGACTTGGCAACATGTAGTATGACTGTCAAGACAAAACTATGAGCGATGTATTGAGGAACCTTTACAGCCTGTTATTTTAAATGTCGACTTAATGTATTGTTATTTCCATTAAAAATATAGAGTTTTGAATAACAGGAGGCCAATGCCTTGTGGAGACCGAGCATAGCTTAATCACGCCTCTCACATGGGAAAGTTTAATTGCACAGGGTGAAAGCCAAATTTGCAATTTAGTGCAAAACACAAACTACCCATGAAAACAACAGCCAATTACACTGGAAACAACAAATGTGCAACCAGAGCCAAACAGAGAACGGGGCATAATGTTGTGTTTTAAATAAAGAAATACAATAAAGATGAACAAATTACACGTGGAGGCAACTGTAAATTGTCTTCAAATAAGTTGATGTGTCTATTAATACAGAAAAAAAAGGATAATTTTACTGACTAGTGCCTCATGACAAGGAGCTTTCTCCAATATGCAGCTAAACACTTTCCTGTTGAACATTTCCTTTTTATTGTTCAAATTTTCTGTACTTTGCATGAAACGCTGAGGCCCATAAACAGTGATTCTGACTTTTAAAACATTATTTTGTAAATACTTTAGCAAAAAAAGATTTTGTCTGCAGTCCAAAGCATCTCCAACAGGAGAGCCTGAGATACATCACCTCCTACATAAACGTGAACTGTACTTATGTGGCCACATGCAACACATCCCATACGAATCGCAATGCTAAATTTAACCCATTCTTGGATGTTAACCACTCCCACAGAAAATATATTTTACATACAAATGTGTACTGCTGTGACGCTGCAGGAAATAGGCATATAAATCATCCATTTTACATTATGGATTTGAAGTTTGTTGAATGAATGAATGGGTTCTGCGATGGTTGCCGTGGGGAAATGAATGAAATCCTTAGTTGCCTAACAGCCAGCCATCTGTGTGTTCACTGGGAAACTAAGGTGGATTATTCCTTCGCTAAACATCAATAACCTCTCAATGAGCTGCCGGTGGTAGATGCTAGTTCCTGAGGAGAAGGAGAATGTGAGCTGCAGGATTTGGGAGGTGACATAATTATACTGCCAATCAAGGCCCATTGTCTCCAAACAGCAGGGTCGAGTCTCGAGGGTGCAACTGAGCCCACGTGGCAGGTACCCGAGGTGGAGTGTTGGGCACAATGCATCAGCGAGTGTTTCAGAGTAGCAGAAAATGAGAAGCAGAGGCAGGGAGATCTAGTGTTTAGTGCTGATAATGTATGTCTCCTTACAATAGTGATGAAGATCTGCCAGCACGGAAAGATAGTTTCACTTCCTCCCTGACAGAAATCGACTTGCCTGTCTTCATATGCAAGTGTCATTCTCTTCTCATAGCGTAATTTGTCTTTTCCTGAGATAATGGCAGCCAAAATGTTTCTTGAAAATAAAACATTATGTCTGACCGTGAGGCTAAAAGTCTATGCTACGGTCGGTTTTTTGTTGGCAGAACAAAAAGAGATGGTTTGAGGCTTCTGAGTGACAGTCTGTTTGAACAGTCGTGAGCCTCGTGTGTCTGAGGTTTAGGGTCTTCATCGGGAACCCCAGCAGTCACTCACATAAATGAAAATAAAGCTCGCAAGCCAGCGGGGCTGTGGATGGATTTCCTTTAAACTGCTTCCTAATTGAATCAGCGCCTGATGTTTCTACCATGTGGTGGCAAGAAATGTGTCTACTGTACAAGCTGGACACATTTGGAAGAGCCACTTGGGGGGTGTGGTTTTGAGCCCTCTTAACATCTCATCAGGTAAATGTTGTAAGACCCTAAGCAGCTGGAGTTCACAGTCAGGACAACACGCGCTAACCACAGACTGGACCGGATCGCCTCCAGGCCTTCACGGTCACACTTAAACAATCGAGGATCAGACCTTCCATCTAATTCCATAAACAATCAGGTATCAGACCTTCAATCTAATGCCATAATACTCTATCGGTCAGTCTTTCTCTCTTGCCAGCTCTTTTCTATTTTGCATACCCCTCAATCTCTTTCAGACGAAACATTTATTTTTCTTTAAGAAGTCTCATTATTCTGTCCGAGCAGCTGACAGCGCTTCCCTCAAGATCCTCAAACCTCAGGGGCTGCTGAAGGGAAAACTGTTGCGCGCACTTTCTCCCAACCCAAACTTCCTCCTGCGATCAAAATAAACCCTCACTTGGCAAAATAGCCGGAGGGGAAAGTCACACATGCGAAAGGTCAAAGATGAGGAGAAACACCATGGCCACAGATACTGAGGGTCAGTGCTCAGCCAAAATAAACCACTGAAATCAACCCTGTAAACCATCATGATTCCATCAATCTGTCGCCAGCGTGATTTTATTCATGATGACAGAGAGCGAGGGAGAGTGAGCAAGAGAGAAAGAGAGCGAACGAGAGAGTTGGCTCTGTCTGCGAAATACAATACAACACAAGCTGTTCTCCATCTGGAGAGATGTCAAACTCGTCTGCCTCACCAAGCCATGACAAGCAGCATTAGAACTAATCAATTGACACCACATTCGGCTGGATTTGGTAACGCCACATCCAAACACAAAACAATGTATGGCCTAAAACCGTACTTAACGTTGGCCAGTTAAAAACAAAATCATTTATTTAAACAACTCAGAATATCCTACAGGTGTAGCTGGTGAGGAAAAGCGAAGGTACGGACAGAAACAGTAGCACAAAGCCAGCTCCAGCAGCAGGGACCTACCCAACATATATAACAGGTTTCATTCTTTCATAACCCACATAGCCATTTAGCGAAAAGCCCCCTAAGGCAGAGATTACAGCTCTGGATTGGATTCAACTCTTGCCCTCTCAACGTAGCTACTTGATGAAAGGCTTGGCGAGGGTCACATCCAAGTGCGGTGGGGTTTTTTTTGGGGATTTTTTTTTTAAAACTTACTTAAATGAAACTATACGAGAACCTGGGCCAGACTGGTTGTCTGGTTGTAAATAACCTGTGGTGTCCCAGAGGGTGGCATACTGCAGGCTGTTTTGCTTTGCACGCATTTTGCAGAGCACTAAAACCACGCACTGGATTCCCAGGGCTCAACGGTATCAATTAGAGGCAGCTTGTGAAAAGATGTGCTTCCTCCGTTGCTGTGGTCTGGTCAGAGGTAGGAAGTGAGTGAAGAGAGAGGGAGGAGGCAACTCCTACAGCAGGGACTGTTCGGATCCACAAGAATTCAGTCCTCAATTTGCTCAGTCAGCTTGTTCACAAATAAACAAGAGGTGTTCTATGACACACACCTGGCCAGTCCCTGTCTATTTCCTTTCTCTTGTCTGAAGTGTAGAATTACGTTCTCTCTCTGCAGATACCTCAAGTCAATCACATAAGAGAACACACAGCATCAGAATAAAGGCCACAAGGGGCACATGTTTAGTTGTGGCAGGTTACCCACTGTGGTTAAACTGGCCAGACCACAGGCCCTTTCTGTGCTGCATTTTGCACCAGATACTGTAATCATATTTGAAAACTGCTTTAACCAATCAGAGAAATTCAAATACTTGTGTTGTTAAACCCTCAAAGACCTAGAACACTTTTTTGGGGCGCCTGACTCTCCTGCCCTTAAAAACACGTTACAAAAATACCTGCATTGTATGATGAATGAGCACTGCTGTAGCACTGATTTCCTCAAATCCTGAGAGGTGACGCATGACAGTTAACAGGATAGTACTGCAACACAGCGCTGTGGCAGTACACCGCAGAATTTGAATACAGCAAGTCAGGTTATTCTTGAAACCTGTTTAATTAATTGTCAAAGACAACAAACCCTCCACAGTGAGCGCACCAACACGTAGATTTGGGTTATGTTAAATATGTTTAACCATTCTTGATTTCACTTCTTCATTACTAAAATATGGCTTATAATCAAGAGACTATAATCGCTCCAATTTTAAATGACTAAAATATGGCAACCATCCTGTCAGCTTTGGCAACCAAAAGCTGATGGCTGGTTTCCAGCCTGGCAACCAGCTGTAAAACTCGTCGGGCCGCATTTCCCAAAGTTCACCATGCGTCATCTTTCCACCTAAACATCCGCGCCACCCACAAACTGACATGTCAAGCTGGCATATTCATAACAGGAGGAAGCTTCTGCTGGCTCGCTGACTGTGGATCCTCTGCCATATGAAGACGTTAACCAGAGCACGTACGACCGTAATGAGTTCACCCAATTGGTTCTGACAGGTTTGGTCCGCAAAGCTGCAGCAGTTTTCTACTCTGCTCAAACGCTGAACACTGAGGTCTTGCTTCTTTGTCCTTCATAAACAACAGGCCAACACAACCAGGCCTTAATTCCCCTTCTGTTTGGAGACAAATGGCCTCCTTCATTGGGGCCAGGGAGAACAGAGGGACCACACAGGCCCTTCTTCTTACAATGGACAAAGGCATTGCCCCCGAACCGGCCAACTTGTGTCATAACCTTATCGAAACGAGCCAGTGCTCCTTGTTAGAGAATAAGGACACCGAGATGGAGAGGCCTGGTGAAGAGGGGTAGCCTTCTCCTCTTCCTTAATGAAAAAGGCAAACTATAGCATCCCTGTTGAATATGGGGGACAGGGGTGTTTTTGTTTCTAATGTCTTGGGGTTCTCTGCTTACACGCCGTGCCCCCCTCTCATCCACAGTGCTGTTAATCCTATTAATATGAAGAGGGCCAAGAGCCCGAGAGTGGCCACGGCTTAAGAGCCATCAGCCAGCATTAGCCCTCGAAATCCAAACCCTTGTCTAGACCCATTAACAACTTAGCCTGGCAGAGTAAAATCATTTGAGACCCATGTTTAATGATGGGTGCATAACCTATACCCAGCATTTACTGATCCCTACACCCCTTCCAAACATTGTTTTCAGGAAGCACACAGAGCTCACACACCAGATGCATCATGTTATTTGATTATACATCCGGCTAATCTCATTTTGTTGGTCAAACAGCACATTTGATCCTTCATTTTGACTTAGTGTTCCTTGGCGGCTGTAATGCTTTTCTCACGTTGTTGAGTAGCTGTGTTGAAAGTCTGCCATTCAATACTGACAATGTGAATGATTGGCTTATTGGATGATTCAGTCCAGTATTACACAATATTCCCATTTAAGGCGATTATTATCGTTGTGTGTTTCTGTCTGTGCGTGTGCAGTATATTGTACTGTGTGTGTGTGTGTGCTGCTATGATGTATTAGGAGAGATAATCTGCTGGCTTTTAATTCATTAGCAAGGCAAGGAGCACTGAGAATACCCAAAGAGGACTGAGATTAACATCTTGTGGATCTGGACCTGGAGGTTATGGGTGTCCGGTGGCACCGAAGGAGCATGTTCCCTGTGTAAAACGTCATCCAGGATTAGTGAGACATTTGGACTACAGCTTAGTAGAGGCTACCATGATCAGCGCTACAACCTGCTACTGTTTACACTCTAATCGGATTTGGGCACAATGATGTTTAGAATGTGTTTTTTAGCTGCAGCGTAGAGTTTAAACTGTATCCTCTTTATAACGAACTCCAGGTTTGTGAATAGTTAACCTGTTACTTGACTTATTATTATAGCCTGTCTGGTGTTTTCTGTGGTGGGGGGTATTTGGTATATTGCAGGTATTTGGACATAAACATAGGATTATGCATCAGGAACGCCTGCTCTGTTTCATGACTATAATGTTTCATATAACTTTCATTCTCTATACCGCTTATCCAGCTGACATTGGACGAGAGGCGGGGGGACACCCCGGACTGGTCACAGGGCACACATTTGCACACCGATGGGGACACAGTTGCCATGCTGGCTTTCTTGACCAGGGACACTTCGACATGTAGACAGGAGGAGCTGGGATCGAACCACCAACCCTGGGGTTAATGGACGACCGCACTACCCTCTCAGGTCACAGCTGAACTATAAAACAAAATAAAAAAATGATATATTGTATTGTAAACCAGAAATGATTGCTATTCTCTCAGTTTCTTGAGGGAAAATAACACATTTTCAAACTTCTGGAAGGAGCCTGGCGGGGTCACACTCACCGACACACAGATCGCACCGTGGAAGCTGCCGTCCCGCTCTGGGCCACTCAGCAGCCTGAGGAGCTGACTGAACTGTTGTGACAGTCTCTGGGAAACCTGCTGACCCAGAATGGAAAGGTAGGCAACAGGACTGCAGTGTTCTGCTGCAATGTGTGCGTTTCCACACATTTTACATGTTAGGAAGTGCACCAATAAAACACTTTCTCAAATTCAATCGCTATTGCACATTTTCCAAATATGCAGGTATTTCTGATTTTTCCTTTCTGCCCTCACCACAGGGAATTCAGTAGAAAGACCAACCGTTTTTAAATTAACTTTAGGAGGTGAAATTCAATAACCAAGATATATATAATGAAGTCTTATTCTGGGCCTGATGACAGTTAGGGAGAAAACGGAGCATCATATCTAGTCAGCTGTTTCCTATTGACCTAAATATGAACTCACCATATCCAGACTGCGATGCTTCATGTAATACTGTAGGGTTTTGTGGGAAGCAACTCATAAACACATCGGACCCCCTCATTAATGGTATTCTAGAAACAAATGAATTTATGCCAGGCCAGCTGATCTTGCGATTGTGGCGAGGGTGAAAATAACAATTTCTGCCCTCGTCGGCTATCTTTGGGAAAATGAGAGCTTAGGAAAGATGGAGATCCAATCTATCTGTGGTTAGACACTGAGCAGAGCTTTCCGGGCTGCTGTAGCTCAAACAAAGATGGTCACAGTGGCGGCATATTCTAATAACAGAGTAATCCATTTCAGTGAAATGACTAGATGGCGGGAGATTAGTTATTGTTCCTGTGATACTTCTGCGTCTTGAGAGAAAAGTGAGAAGGGAACTGAAATGAAAACTGCTAAGACATTCTTTGCTGAAAACAGTATATTTGCTGCCCTTAAAACCAAAGCAATTAGCTGAAAGATGCTATACACCATTTTATCCACACATATTATAAAAATATTTATCAAAGCCACTGTAAAAATACGATTATATGAGTATGTGCTTTGTCATGAGGCCATCTTCGCTGACTCTATTCGCTCTGTCTGTGCCATCGGGGACTTGGCAACTACAAGCAAACGCAACATCCTCCATTTGATTCCACTTCAAACCTTCCCCTTCAAGCTGCAGAAGGGAGAATAACCCTAAACTGCTTAC
Source organism: Gadopsis marmoratus (assembly GCA_036023855.1). Taxonomy (NCBI): domain Eukaryota; kingdom Metazoa; phylum Chordata; class Actinopteri; order Centrarchiformes; family Percichthyidae; genus Gadopsis; species Gadopsis marmoratus. The sequence continues at coordinate 9,674 of JAVQJF010066167.1, read as the reverse complement.
CAAACGGGACCATCTGGAGGCAGTCGTTGGATGATGGGAGCTGGAGGCCCCAAAGGCTTTGGGGGGGGTTGTCGAAAGGGACGTCAGACAGAGAGACAGTGGAGCAGCTACGTCTACCAAACCATGTCGTGAGTCCCTCTCTGCAGGCGGGAAGGTAATTACAGGGCGCAGACAGAGAAAGCCCAACTGGGAAAAAAGCAGAGATACTCAAACTGCTGGGTTGCCACCCTCAACATAACCGCAAGCAGCCCATCCTACAGTACAGGCCATGGGAGTAGGGTTCCAGATCAGTGCACTGACACACAGTGCCAAGGAAGAGGCAGCCCCGGGCACAGACAGAGTCCACGTCAGGCCAGGTAGGTCAACAGGGCTGGTCTCCACCTCAGAAGGACCACACAGAGCCTTCAGATTGTAGCGTCCAGTGTGTTGGAGTATGAAGTCTGTGCATCTTTGAGGAAACTGCCAAGGACACATGATGGAATGGAATGTATTAAGAACGAAAAAAAATAAATAAATAAAGATTCTCTGGGTTTTTTCCCATAGCCCGGGTTGGTATGATCATTAAACAGCATGAGTCACAGCCCAAAGCGCCGTGTGGCTTCTATGCCGTCATCGACTCACATCATACGGCATCAGCGTGAAGTGTGCGGTTCTGCCCCCAATCCCGACTTCTCTAATAAAGCTTTCAGGGGCCATGGAGCGGAGCAGCGACTCGCCTTTACCAACTGTCTGAGCGTTATAAATCATCGCCCGTGCCCAGGGAGGCCTGCGTCCTTCAACGTGACCCGCAACCTTCACACATCTTCACACAGTCAAAACCTTCCGACGTCACCCCAGGGCAGAGGAATGAGGCGGATGCGGGTCATCACATCCGTCATGCTCCTGACAGGGAATGATAATCCACGAAACCCGTGTGTGTGTGGGTAGGCAGAAATATACCTTTTTATTAAACAGCTCAACGTTTTCAACTGTTAAACCGTGGCTGCCTTTTTGGTTTCAGTACTAGCATGTTCACCTTGGTTAACCTGCGGCACAAAAGCTTTTTTTTAAATCCAGAAACTGTAAGCACGGGGTCATCTGCAAGCCAATAATGCACTAATGCCCTCACCAGGATTTGCTGCTACGCCGCATCTTTCTAGCGTGCGAGCTTTACAGCAAGTCCACAGGACCCTGCGCCAGTATTTCTCCTCTGACATTTATCTGGGCTCTCTCATTCCTTCACTCAGCCCTAACTGCAGATTATAGCAGCAGAGATATGAGCCTCATGACGCGCCGAGTCCCATTTTCCAGCGCAGGTGTCAAAGCTGTGTATGTGCTAATGATGAGTGTGTCCAGGGGAGGGGAGAGGAAATGCTCCCCGGGGCGGTTTGGCACCGTGCAGCAGGCCACTCTTCCTGGCTGTTGTTTTTAATCGAAGGAGGAGCGGTGACTGACTGCGGGGTAAAAGAAACTGCCGCACATGGGATTTTTTACAGCCCATGTAAACTGTTTTTTCCCCTTTAACTGCGTCCTGACTGACGGCCTTGGTTACTATGGAATGCATAAAGCTGAAATTGACGTGTAACCAGCAAGCTCCCCTTCGGTAAGAGGTTTGTGACTCCGAATGCACAGTGCCCTTTTTTATTTGTCTCCAACACTCCCTTCGCCATGACAAGAACGAATAGAAAGAAAGCAGTGAATCATTATGTATTCCGCTGCCATACGAGACTACCAGCTAATCGATTGCAAATCCTCAGGTGTCTTTTACGCCAGCTCTGAAGCCAGACGCACCCAAAGCCACACCACAGTTTTGGGTCTCAACTTTGCATCACTCGCTGATGCTAAGTCAATGCATTGGTTTCACAGCCAGGAGCAAAAGGGTGATGCAATCTGTCTCCTCACAGAGGCGGATCAATAATGCACTCTGACAAAATATCCATATTTAATTCTTCTACAACTATTTATCATAAACATTCAATGGCAGCTGCAGAGCTTCCTTTTACTTTTAAATACACACCAAATAAGATATCAGCTACAGATCATGAAGCCTTACATTCTGTAATACTGATGTCCTTTTCAGTTTTTCAAAAGCATTTTCTGAATGAGCCATAAATTACTGTCAGACACACACACACACACACACACACACACACACACACACAATTAGAATAAATCCTGCCTACAAGCTGCAGGGTGGTGTGGCACGCTTGCAGTTTGATTTATCGTCATCCACACACTTATTTTGTATTTTCCAAGATGACAGCTTCTTTGCCATCACCAAGTCACATCAGCTTTTCTTTTTTCCCTGCACAAGCACAGCATTAGCAAGTTAGATCAGTCCGTGTGTCCAGGGCTGTTTTACTTAGCAAAAATTACACATCTCTGTCGCGCCCTCTATCTCTCTACCCTCCCTCTATCTCTCTACCCTCCCTCCCGTGGAGCCCAGGGAGACAGGAGACGGCTGCTAATTACAAGCCTGAACCAAACACATGGTGTTAAAAACAGATAGTGCTGGATGACAGATAGCCTGCAATGAAAAAAAAATGCCAGAGACAGAATATGTCAGAGAAGAGAGAGAGAAATCTTCAACAACCCCGGCTGGGATTGGAGAACTCATCTGTGTGGTAAGAGGCCTGCAATAACCTGGACCCAAACCTGCATGGCAATAAATAACATTATATTAACATCCCTTCACAGAACAGTCACGGCTTGGCTTTCTGTCTTACATTAAAAACTGAGGGGCTCGAGGGTCTCCGGCAGCCACCCAGCAGCTGACTCTGCAGCAGCAGCAGCAGCAGCCTCTCACCTCTCCACGGCAAGCGGCCACTCCCTGACAGGTTTATGGACACAGAACACCGTCTCTCTTGCACAGGAGCTGCTGGAATCACCTGACCTTAGCACAAAGTGCAAAGGCAGAGCGACGAAAAGGTATCAGACTTTCAGCAAAAAGGCCTTAGGGAATGTGTTGAGCAGGAAGCCCTCTATGCACAGTACAGAGTAGAAGTTGTAAAGGAAACGGGCTTACACGAGCAGCTGATGTGGAGGGTGTTAGCGTTCGCTAAGATGTGTTTTAAAAGCTGCACGGCACCTGTTGTACGACTGCTGGTACAAAGCACATGTGCAAGATTATTAACTGCACAATACTGTGTTAAGAGCAGGTGCATTCACGTCTAATATCTAGAAATATTCTTATTGCTCAACCTGTATTAGCTATAAAAGGACAGCAAGATGCAACACAGTGATGGCTGGGACGCGCCGATGCCTCTGACCTACATGGCGGCGTGGATGGTGCATTAATGAGCCTCAGGCACTGACAACCACTCAGCCATCAAATATCGAAAGGCCTGCTACAGTATGAGTAATGCATTGCCCGTGCACCGCGCTCCACTTCTCAAGCTGACGGTGACAATGTCCTGCCTATTTTTAACGTAAATGAACAACAAAACACTTTGCTCAAAGTTCCAGAAGGCTGCACAGTTGGAGCAGTTTGGCAACGGGACCTCTGCTGTGGAGTGAGGAGACCGGTTTCTCCTCCAGAGATCAATTATTTCCCCCCAGCACAACCCAAGACTTGGAGCAAGTCGGGACTCTGGAGGCTGCAACACTTTGCACGGAGGCGTCCAAGCAAACGGCCTGTTTACCACCGATTTCACTGCTCCTCCTATGGAAAGCTGTAGTGATCCTAGGGAGAGATGACTGCTGCAGGAACATGATATGCTGCGTGGCCAGAACTCACTGAAAGCACACTGGTGTCTGCAGGAGAGACGATGTAACCGTGCTTTCCAAAGTTGCTGGCACGCAGATAGGACCCACTCTGCAGCTCTGCAGCTCTGCGAGGCAACACATGCACTTGCCTTCAGGCAGGGCAGCATGTGTTAATATAAAAAAAATAAAAAATTTTAGACAAAAGCTCAGCTCGTGGCAGTGTTGCTGAACAGGACGAATGAATGAATGAATGGATGGATCGTTGCTCCCTTGCTGCTGCATGGACCTGTTGAGGTGCAGGCGAGGAGACGGTGTTTGCAACATGGGTGTCATTCATCCACCCGAGCAGCCTCCTTCCTACCTGTCATCGTAGCAGAAGTCGGCGCCCAGAGTGTTGACATACAGGACCAGAGCCACGGCGCCGCACAGCAATTCCGCAAACATCTCTCTGTCTCGCACACGCGCTGGGGGGGAAGTGAGAATAATAATAATCAAAAAAAAAATAATCAAAAAAACAAAAACAGGGCAAAAATAATAATAGACGCGAAGCGAGACTGAGAGAGGCAGCCAGCCCAGATCCCTACTCCCTCTCAGTCCCAGTCTTTGTCAGGATGCCTCTGCGAAAACAAGTCCGTCCGCCCCCCCATCATCCTCGCTGAAGTGCACAAAGTGGATAATCCATAGGGCGCTTTCTTCCTAACCCATGTTGGGTCTGAGGCGGGGAGCTTTTTTATCCCGCCGGGAGTTGGCCAGGAATTATACAAAAAAAAAAGCAAAAGAGAGAGAGAGAGAGAGAGAGAGAGAGAACACGAGCAGCGTTTGGCGAACGCGTGACAGCGAAGCACCGCACGCCTTCCCGACACGGAGGAGGATCCGCGCTCCGACGCTCCGACGGCCGCTGCCGGGTGAAACGGTCGAGACCGCTGTCAAGGCAGCCACACTGGAGCGCGCCGCTTCCGGTTTGACCTTTAGAAATAAAGCTCGCCGATAAGCGCTACGTTATCTGTGCGACACCGGTGCCCGAGTGAATACGACAAATGATTTCCCTCTCATCTCACAGCATTAAAAGCCTTTAGCAACTCCATTGGGACAGAAAGAAATATAACAATAATGTTACTAAGCCCACACTGTGTGCAGCGATGCATGTGTATTTCCCATTACTTAGGACTAAACATAATCCTGCCATTTGTGCCTGAATGCATCATGTTGCAGATTTTAAAAACAGCCTATCATCCATTTCTGCATTTACCTGATATGTATCCATATGTACAACTATATGCCTACAATAAAAAGTGGTTTATATAAGTTTATCTTTATTACAGCTTCTATACTCCATATTCATTCATTCATTCATTCATGCATTGGACTCTTGGTTTACAGCAGATTTTTTAGCTATTTTACTGAGATATATCTGCTTCACTTCCGCTCCTGCTTGGTTTCTCCGGATTGACGCGGTCGCGAGCCGAACGCATGCGTTTAGGGAGATCTCCTGCGCACGCGCACACTTGCCCACCTCTGGAGACGGAGATAAATCACGCGACGTGATGCTGAGACCCGTAGTGAGGGTCACTTACTACCACTAACAGCAGTCCATAATATGCAGGTGGTCCTCCCAGTGACGTTCAGGGACATGTAGCAGTGTTTCAGGTGGATGGATTCTCCGAGCATAATCTTTAACATTTGATTTAGTTCATTCCCTAGGGGTTGCCACCATAATGGATGAAATGTTATTTAAATAAGAGCCACTCGCCTCACCTACCAACTATAGCATTGAGTGCATTATGGCATAGGTTAATATGTGTGTCTTATTCCTTAATGATGATACATGATAATTAAGCCCAGAGGCTAAATAAAGTACAACAGCATTGCGCTATAAATCGTCCAGTGTGTTGTCAATGATTTCAGTGAATCCCACAACTTTTATTATAATACTAATCTGGCATCAATAAACCAAACATTGGACACAGCTGCAGAAAACAGCAGCTATAAACGGAACGTTGTGTGTGCTTTGACTTCTGTTCACTGAAAAAAGTAAAAGAAAGAAAAAAGGTCAATTCACAGTTGTCTATTTAAAACTACCATAGATTGGTGACTGGAATCTGTAGAGACCACTTTGATCAGAAAGACTGGTTGTCTGATTAAATCATGAAGTGAAAAACCTTTTCCTCTCCGTGATGTGAAGAAAAGGGGACGTGCTCATTACACTGGCTACTAAGAGTCTCTTCAGTGTCACTCCAGTAATTGCTTTCTATTGATTTTGGTTTGACCAGGCTAAAGATGAGTGCACACTCTAGCTGGCCCCACAGTGACCAGTAGAGGGCTCGTAGTGCCACAGTGCATGATGTCTTTGGGGAGACAGCTAACTACAACTAACATTATTTCAATCTCTGTGCAGTGTTATCACATTGTTCCAAAATGACCTATTTAAAACACTGATAGAATAAAATAAGTGTTCTTTTTCATGAGGAGTATAATGTCTGGTAGTTATTACACTTTTCTAGATTGGATCATGTATCATCATTTTCAGGATGAACAACATGTTTTAATTTCCAACAATAATATGCAACGTTTTCAAATCAAAGTTTCCCACTGTTCGTGACTGCTAAAGTGTTCTCGGACTCCCTTTCACGGAGGGTATTGCGCAACATAAAGAAGTAAGAGACGGCAAGAACGGAGAGAAGAAAAAAAAGGAAAAATTGTAAAAGTTTTTCCAGGACAAAGCAAGTAGCCTGGCCCACTGCATATTGATTCAGGGCTGTTTCAATAGACAGACCCCATCTGTCGGAGAAGACTTCAATGTAGCCTTTCACAGGACAGCAGCAGGACACTGCGATGTAACAGACATTTCAGGAATGAATTAGACTGATCAGAGCAGCAGGCACAAGGTTTTTGCTTCTAGTCTACAATTCACAGAGGACAGCTTAACTATCCAAACATGAATGATCCAACCCTATTTTTCCATCAGATTCAAGGCATGTGCACATGTGCTGAAACGTCTCACTGCAGCACGCTTCAAGACAGCAAAACACCACAATCGACTAGTGAAATAGCAGAAAATGCATTGGCAGCAACTTTGATGATCAATTCATTTTTCAAGCAAAAATGCCAAACATTCCCCAGTTCCAGCTCATCATTTGTATGTGAATGCGCTGATTTTCTTTGTCTTGTGTTAAAAGTACAGTGTTTACCTCTGAGCTGCAGGCGTATGAAGTATAAAGTGGCATTAAATGGAAATAATTTAGTCTCTGCTGCATAATCAGTACTTTTGATTGAGATACTTATAATGTTTTAAATGCAGGACTTTTACTTGCAAGAGACGTTTCTAAGATATAATATATAGAGTCTTTACATTGTGTTATTGCTACTTTTACTTAAAATATAGATACTTACACCATGTGTGTGACAGAGGAAGACCTCCCTGAATGTCTTTGGATGTCGGACTGCTTAAAAGAATTACAGGGACACTGCTCTGGCTGTTAGATAATTACAGGTTCAGATCCACGTCTGATGGGCCAAATCACTTCTGCATGGAAACAAAAAAAAAAAAACGACGAAGAAACGTGAGTGTGGTAAAACAGAAAGTGATGCTTAACACAGGCTCTCCTAAGTATGGCTTTGCACAAAGCCAGGAGGCTTGATTTACTTTGCGGGTGTTTCGGAGGGACCGACATTCAGGATGAATGTCAAACAAGAAAAAAAAAAAAAAGCATCATGTAAGCATCATGTATGATACCTCGCAAAAGGCACAAGAAATCCACACAGATGGTGTGTTCCTCTTCGTCCTCGTGTGGTCTGTGTCCCCTCACACTTCTGCTTTCGAGCCTTTACTCCGAAAGAGACTCTCCAGCAATCAGGGAGAACACGAAATCGTTAGGTTGAGACATTAACTCCGAATATTTGTCTCCACACAGCTTCGCGGTGCTGACGGTGCAGCCGCAGAGAACGTAATGCTGACGGACACATCGAGTGGATGTGGAACAAGAATGTGTCTATAAAACAGGGCGCAGTGGCGTTTCCATTAATATAATTTGTCATTCTCCTTTTCATTAGGGAGTCAGCCAGTCAGCCCACGTGGCAGGTCCATTAACTGTGACGGAACCCGGAAGAGCAGGGAGCTTGAAGGACCTTCCGCTGTGGACGGTGCTGTATGGAGCAAAGGTGTAGGGAGATTCAAGCTGCTCGGCTGCGTGGCTTTAAGGAGATTACGCTGAACCTGGTCCTTCAAAATATATACGGAGATAACTGCCTGCTCACACTCATACATGCATCCTCCCTCCACCACAGCTCAGTGTGCAATGGTGTGCAGAGAACAACATTTCCAATTTAAAAAGCAATTAAATTCCATGCAGAGAATCAAGGGTGTTATCAAAGCACCCGACTGCAGCTTGCTAGGAGCTTCAGGCTGGACTTGCCTAAATCAATGGTACATAACCCAAGGTTCTTTGGGTGTTCTGAAAGAGCTGCACTACATTTTCTTCTCTTCAAGTAACTACCACCATCTTAGCGGCCCATCAGCACACTCTGCGCCTTGCTTTGAACCCTGATACCCCCCTGCAGCGGCAGCCACGCTGCTGTCTCGCTCTCAAGTGTAAGCAGAGAGGGAAAATCTTGATCTTTGGCAAGGAAGAGAAACCTGTCTTCTCCCTTTGGAGTCATAACGTCTGAGGTAGATTCTTTGCCAGGTAAAATTAAAGCAAGCTGGAGTGATGCATGAGTAACTTTGATTTTTATCTTCTTTTACCCACACGTCACCTGTCACCTCGGCTCATAAGTAGGAGAGAATTTAGCACATGTTTAGACTGTTAAGCATTCATGTGCAATGTGAAGCTCAAAAGGATCAGTGTGCACGTTTCCCCGCAGCAGATATGGTGAAGTTTTAATAAGCAGAATGAGGGCAGGGGGGGGGTGATTATTTATGGCACAGAAAGGATGGAGAACACAAAAAAAAAATACCTGAAGAGAACAAGAGCAGAAAGCCAATGATTCATCTACAAAATGAACAGTTTGCATTGTGTGTATTTCACCACTTTGTTTGAAACCTGTTATATTAAATGTCCACTTTAATTTTTGTTATCATTAGCAACGGAGGGTTCAGTAACTTCCAATGCTTTTTGATTAGGAACCAAATTCACCACAAGATGAAAATGCCAGCACAGCAGCGGCCTGCTATAAATAAAAACAATAGAACCTGGAGTAAAGTTAAGCTGGGACTCAGCATAGCCAAGAACTCCCATCTGTTTATGCTATACAGACATCAGCATTGTCAGAGGAATGCTGTGGCTTTTTCCAGAATGCCATTTTTTCCTGTTAACCCAAGGAGAGGGAATAGCTGCAACTGATCAGGATATCACTGTGGTGGAGGTGGCACACGTCCCGCAAGTGCATGGATAACTATGCCAGTTCATACGTGTCCTGCCAGCCGCACGCCGCCGGTGTCCTTTTCAGCATGGTCCCAGGCACAGGAGCACTCGTAGTCATCTGCATAATGAAATTACCAGGAGCAAGGTCTTTCCACGGATGAATCAACGTCTCCACTCCGGGGGAAATCACTGAAACCTCTGTTATTCCTAACCTCTGCCTCTGTAACCCACACAGCAGATTCTTAACTCCACTGCACATTAGAGCTGCGTGGAGTCATACTGGAGTCTGTAATGTTTAAAAATTGCAAAAATGACACTTGTTGGGCAAATGACATTCAGCCGACTGCCTATTTTTTTGATTCAGAATACCCTTCTGATACTGGACGCAGCCAGACATCATGAATTTCTTGGAAGCAGACTTTTTAAGTGCACCCTCCACTCTATCCCTCAACAAAGACTCAATGAAACTGTGCCCTGGTCTGTGAAAAAGTGTAATAAAACACAGAGATTGTTGTGATCTTCCTGCTTGTCAGAGGCACGAGTCACCACGAGTTACTACACTTCACCGTCTCAATTCCAATAACCAAGGTGCTTTATTTACAACAAAAGTGAGGGATACAGGGTTAGGGA
>JAVQJF010066160.1:0-14372 GCA_036023855.1 Gadopsis marmoratus | reverse complement strand
TGTCAGCGCCACGGAGCCGCCTCTCCATCAGTCGTCGTCCACGTCGTCGCCCTCCGACTCCTCTCCGGCTCGCCGCTCGTACATCTTGTCCCGGTGCCGTGCCCCCCCGACATGGCGTCCCCAAACTCCCCCCCAAGACCTACAAGAGGGAGACTCAGAGCCATGTCCCCCTACTGGACACGCACCCCACACTGTGATTGGACAGCCTGTGAAGGAGGCGGGGATAGATGAGCTAACACTGCAGCTGATTGGATCAAAACAAAATGATGGCTTGATGACAAAATCCACAAATGACAAAAAAGAAAATTTCTGATCACCTAGTTGCGACGTTGTGATACTCAGATCCATACTGAAGCAGGAGAAGACAAAGATCATGTGCTTGTGGCCTCCAGCTGCAGGACTCTGGAGAACGTTTGTCTGTCTGTGGTTGGTTTTTCATTTCTCGTCAGTGAGCTCACACCTCCTTATGTTGAACAGGGACTCGTGCAGAGAGGATTGTGAGTGAAGTGGACTCTGGGTCTTTTCTGAGTTTTTGGTGTGTCAGGAGCCTTCAGGTGTCTGACCAGAACCAAAGAGGTACTGTACTGGTTCTGGTGGACCTGATCTAGTTTCTGATTAATGAAGATGTAAACGAGCGTGCTGATTCTTTAAAACAAGGGAATAAACGTGTTTCTACCACTGAGCTGTAGGGACAACAGAAACCTTCGCTTCACTGTCTTCACTTTAATTCATCAATTAAATATTTACATCAAATATTACACAAAATATGGCCGACAGAATGTCAAGGAAATGTGAAAATCTATTAAATGTATATAGTATTTCTTGTGTTGGTGAATTCACCTTTTATTTTAAATCAGTGATGAAACAGGAAGTCTGAGAAAAGGAACACGTCATAACTTCAGGTCTGAATAATCAATGAAGTTCTGTGTGCTTAACGTGCTGCTGGTCCAGTGGATCACACCTTTAACCAGACGTTCATCAAACCACCTGGACCGGTTTCCGGTTTCACTGACCGGTTTCACTGACTCCACTTCAGTTTGATTCCTTATATAACTTTAGCTGAGTAATCAATTCACTTTGTCAGTTGATCAGCAGATGTTTCTCCGTACTGACAGTTTTCCTGATTTAAATAATTACGACAGTTTCCGACTTCTAACAGGGTTCTGTTTCTCAGTTGTTTATCAAGAGAATGATTGATTTGTTATTTGAACTCAAACATCTTTCGGAAACGAGTCGGTCTGGACCTGCTCTGTAGGAAACAGTTTCCTGAGATAACTTTGATGTGGCACTACATAAATAAAACTGAATTGAAAGTTAACAAAACAGGCTTTTATTTGGTAGCTTTCCCATTTTCGGAGTGATTGGTGGATGTAACCACCCTGACAGGCTTTAAATTAAGTTTTCAGATCTAGTTAATGTTCAGGGACAGTCTGGATCAGTTTCTGGATACGGTCCAGGATGATCTGGTTGGAGCTGCAGCAGTCATCAGGTCCATATGGGGCTGTGATGGTCAGGACACCCGCCACCCTCAACTTGTCCCCCTCCTCCTCCACCGGAACCCGGTTCTTCTCCAGCCACCTCTGGACGTCCCCTCTCCTCTTCCTCAGCTCCTCCGGGTCCAGCTTGTGGGTCCTCAGGGGGAGGAAGGAGGTCTGGAGACGCTCAGTGGTCTCCTCATCAGCCTCCTGCAAGACCTCCACCTCCTCCACAGCATGACCCATCACCACCTGCACCGACATCCCCTCCTCCTCTCTGAAGTTCACCAAGACCAGGCTGCAGGGGGGACAGCAATGCAGAGTCAGACCAGATGCAGATCAGTCCTGGATCAGAATCGCAGTCGTCTCAGAGCTCAGAAGCATGAAAAATAAAGATATTGCAGAAAATGTGTTGATCCAGATGTTTCTGTGTCTTTGAGGATTCAGAACAGGAAGTGATGCTGAGCTCTGACAGACACATTTCATATCGGGTTCTGTAGTCACGTGTTTTCTACGTTACCAGCTCGTGACTGAATCTCACTTCAACTGAAGGTTTCCGGTCATTGTGTGTGTGGTTACCTGGCGGACACCGGGTCCACTGTGAGCAGCCAGCCACGGTGCTCTTCGTCTTTTCCCGCCTTCACTTTCACCTGTTTGTTGACGTAACGGATCCACTGCAGCGGACCGAACAGAGGCCAGCCGCACTGCATGACGGTCGACACGGTTATCGCTGTCCTAAAATAATAATACAACACAAACGCAGCAGCCGCCGTGTACTGCACGACTTTTAAGAGCCTCCGGAGGAAACACGAGCCTGCAACAAACGTTCCGCTTCCGCTCAGCTGTTAAAAGTGAGTCGCTGCTGCCCCCTGCAGGTGGACAACGGAAAAATATCAACCTTTTTCTATAACTTCAAATAATACAAAATGCATAAAAACGAACAAGTAATATTAAAAAAATAATATATATTACTTAGTAGTTAATGGAGTCACCATCCTGATTCTCGGTGAGGCTTCTTCTTGCGGAATCACTGATTTAAATCCAGTCTGCTGGGAAACTCATCTTCAAACAAACTGAAACGAACAGACTTTCTCTTTCTGTCCAGCTGACATAATTTTCTTCACCACACTGCTGATCTACCAGAAGAAACAGCTACTGCAGAATAACCTGATGTGGTTTCTCTCTTACAGAACCTGCTTCAACAATGAGACAAACATTAAAAACATTGAACCAGTGTTAATCCAAGCTAAATAACTCCTTTTGTTAGTGCTGTCTTTTCCAAATGCATGCAGCCTTATTATAGCTTTTGTAATATTTTGAGATATTGTCGAAATTTTCTAAATGAAATGTTCAGGTGATACACCCACCTTAAACTTCAGTTCTTCACCTATTAAAACACTAATTTCCATGGTAGAGGTGTAAATGCTGCTGCTAACTGACTGTGTGTGTGTTCAGACATAGATTAATTTGGTCCAGAGTGGAGGCGACGCTGCATAAGTGAGTTCACATGTGAACTAATTAAATGTAGCTGTGTGTTTTTAGCTCTTCAGCTAAAACAGAAGTGAGACTCCTGCCAATGTCGTATTCACGCATTGTGTGTATGTGTGCGTCTGCAGGCTGCAGGGCAGGTTAGCTGTGAAAAGAACCCCAGCTGAGTGAACACCTGACTTACACACACTATGCACCCCCTTCTCTGATTGGTCAGTTTGTCAGTGTATAATACCATTATTTATATAATACCATGTCATAACAAAGTTATCTCATAACGCTTGTCCATATAGAGCAAGTCTACACTGACTCTTTATGTACAGAAACAGAAAGAACCAGAAAGAACCAGAACCAGGCTCTGGGTGGGTGGTCATCTGCCTCAACCTCTTGGGCTGAGAGAGAGAGAGAACAGGAGGAAAGAGAACACATAGCAGCCCAGTACAGTTCCACATACAGATGTAAAGCAGCAGCAGTAGTAATGGTACTGATGTTAATATTAATAAAAATAATAGTAGTAGCAATACAATAATAGTGATACTAATAGCAACAGCAAGAAGCAGCAGGCTTCCACACATCCAGACTCTACAGATCCAGAATCCACACCCAGGGGGAGCTAGACGGCGAGCTTCTGGCGGCCGGGCCTTGACCCATGGGGCTCAGTCGGGCACAGCCCAAAAAAACAACATGGAGTCGCCACCCTGTGGGCTCACCACCTGCAGGGATAGGCATGGGGGCCGGGTGCAATGCAACCCGGCGGCAGGCGAAGACGGGGACCTGGGCATCCTGGTTGTCAGCATCACAGACTGGCTCTAGGGATGTGGAACATCACTTCTCTGATGGGGAAAGAACCGGAGTTGGTGAGGGAGATGGAGCGGTACCAGCTAGATATAGTTGGGCTCACTAGTTCTGGATCCGGAACCAAAATCCTGGAGAGGGGAGACTCTCTTCTAAAAAAACAGGTCAGACAAATTGAACAGCACAGTGACCTTCAATAAGCTGGGAAATGTGTCATTTTGGAACAATCTCAAAGAAAAACCTCACAAATATATAGTCTCATGTATTAAAAAAAGGCTCAGTAATTTCCTAAAACAGCTGCTCATTGTATGTTTTTTCAAATGGTGCATTTGTTGGGAAGTATTTTCAGTGGCGGATTAATCCACATTTGGTGCTGTTGTTTTTAAAAGAAAAAGCAAAGGAATGCGTTCATTCAGTTAATTTCTTTTACTAATACATAATAAAATATCAGAAAAATGTGCCAAAAATCACTCATATAAAGCAGAAAATCTGAGAGACTGGAGAAGCCAGAGGATGGGAGGAGGTTTTATTGATAAATTATTTAAATAGTCCATAATCAACATGTTCTGTCAATTGACTAATTTATTATTTTACAGTTTCAGCTCCACTTTCAGTGACAGTAAAGTGACTTTTTTGCATATGTGATGGATATTGATGATGTGACCTCAGAGGTGTCTGAGTGTGGTCAGTAGCGGGTGGAGAAGCCGTGGATCTCCAGTTTGGAAATGTCTCTCCCATTGGAAAAGACGGCTTGGTCGATTCGAGAGCTCGGACTGCCAACGCTCTTCAGCCAGAGTTTCCTGAAAAACACAAGAAAAGGAAGAAATGCAGATAACTCGTGTCAGCGATGAACTCGGAGGATGTTCAGCAGAGTCTACAAATCCATCCAGGTAAAGGTGTGACCAGGTACTCTCAGGTGTGATGTGTGAACCCTCATCAGTAAAAGAGACTCTTTCTGAAACATGTTCATCAGAATCAGGTTTATTGCCAAGTAGGTACTCACATACAAGGAATTGCCCTTGGAATACACTGGTTATCCATACCGCTTATCCCGAAGGGTCGCGGGGTGGGTGGGTGTGTGTGTGTGTGTGTGTGGGGGGGGGGGGGGTACTGTAGCCAATCCCAGAACAAATATAAAATGTCAAATAAAGGAAAATTTATGTAAAAATATGTACAATATGACTGTTATTTAAATGAAAGAGATATACAGTTTTGTGCAGGGATGTGCTAAATATTTACCAGGGAATCCGCAAGAGTTCACAGTATGAAGTATACAGAATATTTACAATGTGCAGTATTGTAAACCAAAAGCCAATACTGCCGATCACCTTCTCAGCAGAGCGAATGATACGCTGCACTCTGTCCTTGTCCTTGGTGGTGGCAGCAGAGCACCAGATGGTGATGGAGGAGATGAGAATGGACTCAGTGATGGAGGTGTAGAAGTGCACCATCACTGTCTTTGACTGTCTTCCAACTTCAGGTCCTAGTGATGATTGTGCCCAAGAAGCAGAAGGACTCCACAGCGTCTCACAGAGTGATAGGGGCTGTGGGGCTGGCTCTTCCTGAAATTCACTATCTGTGGACAATGATGATGGCAGAAGAAGGAGGGGTCACCTGAGCAGGGCAGTTGTGGAGAGGTCCAGGCTTGTGCTGAGGTGGGAAAGCTAGTGGGCTGGAGTCATGGGGGGATGGTGTCAGGACTGTCCCATAGTCTTTCACATCAGTAGAACTGATTCAGTTCAGGAGCAAGTTGTTAATGGAGTGGGGGGCTTTAGATTGATGATCTTTCTCCTCTCGACAGAAGCAGAGTCGTTGGCTGAGAAGTGGTGCTGGAGTTTCTGTAGTTTGCTTTGACTCTCTAATCCTGTCCCTGTCCCCACTCCTGAACGCTTGTTGAGCTGTCTGAGTTTAGCTGTGAACCAGGGTGGTGTTGATGTAACTCACCCTGGTGCGTGATGGTGCGCAGCAGTCCTCATAAAAGCTGATGTAGGGCGTCACGGTGTTGTAGGATCACTGTCACATAGTTAAACAAAACACTGGTGGTGTAAAAACAGATACTGCCACCTTTTTGATTTGCTGATAGGTTCTGTGTCAAGCTCCGCTGCCAGCTGCTGTGCAGAGTCTGATATCGATCCACACAGTCATGTTTCTGTTGTATTTAGATGAAGGTGAACCCCAGAAAGCAGCACATGAACAAGTGTTGCAGCCACGCCCAGGTGCACAACAATATAAAGTTCTGCATTATAAAGCACTAACCCAATAATCACCTGAAATCTCCCTGTTATAGGTTGTTCAAATAATTATTTTTCAGTGTCAACAGTGATACTTTAAACTCAATTAAGAGGTTTATTTCTGTTGTTAGTGCAATGAGTTCTGTCTGTTTCTGCATGATCTCTAATTGATGATCAGCTTGAACATCTTTTCAGGAGAATTATCTGTAAATAAAAACAGATCAAATGTTCAGCATGACTTCCACTTGTAGATATTATTATCTCTGATGTCCATCCAGAACAAACAGGCTGTATTCGTCAGTATCACAGTAATTCAGTGCTAGTTTGTACATCCATGTGTACACTGCAGACAGGAGCTGCTCATTGAGTGTGGAGGGTGAGTCTTAGCTAATTGGTCAGTTTGGACTCACATGTTGTTGACTTTGTTCAATGGTCCCTGGATTTGACCAATCACAGTTCCATGTCTGGTGTTCTTCACCCAGCCATTGAGTCCCAGTCTCAGGCCCATGTCCTCTGTGTACTGACAGACCGATCACAAACGTAGTAAACAAACCTATACTTAGTTAAACTTTATCAAAAAGCACACAAACATCTAACATTGTAACACAATGCCATTACAACATTAAAAATGCATATCATTCTAATATTGTATAATTTTATCATTATAACATTATAATATAACAGAATAGTATTCAACATTATGTCATTATAAATCTATATCAGTATAACATTATAACAGTAGTATGAATATTAATTTCACATGAAGCTCACCATTCTGAAGCAAACGCCTGAAAACAGACAAACATAATCATATACAGTGTGTGTAATTTTTACTCAATACAGAAAAATTGCAGCCTTAAATAAGAACAATGAAGATGCAGTGATATCAGATTTTGCTAAATACGTCAGTCATGTTCAGTCAGTTCAGTCATGTATAAATAAAATCTACAGCTGACTATCAGTCTGTCTCTGCAGGAATATTTATTTAGATAATAATGACTATTTTTAGATGTAAGAATCATACAAACACTGACAGAGAATGAAAGAGAATCTTTATGTAATCTACAGAACCAAATGTCTGGGACTTTATATGACTTCATACGAACACACTAACATGTATGTGACACATGACCTACCCTGCACATTCCCAAAAACCTCAAAATCCACTGAAGTCAGTTTGTTTTCGGACATTACGAAGTTAAAGAGACAAAATAAAAGCACTGACAGAAACATGCCAGTCAGCCTTAAATTTAACTCTGCACTCAGCTGTGTTTATTTTTAATATCTGATATCTGACACTACTGTCAAAATAAGAGTACTACTTAAAGCACAGCAACTTCCTTTTTCAAAATAAGAGTAACTTCCTTGTAAGTAACTTCCTTGTAAAAAAAATAAATCACAAAATAAATCACAGTTGAAGTGAAAATTGTAACTTAACAATTATAATTATAATAAACCAGATGAAGCCAATCAATTAGTTAAACTTCAAGCATGACTCAAGGATATAAAAACATTGATGACCTTAAACTCAGTCCAAAGTTAATGTACTTGGCCCTAATGTACTTGTGGTTCCTAGAGTCTCTAAAAGTATAATGGGAGCCAGAGCCTTCAGCTATTAAGCTCCTCTCCTGTGGAACCAGCTTCCAGTCTGTGTTCAGGAGACAGACCCCCTCCTCACATTTAAGAGTAGGCTGAAGACTTTCCTCTTTGATAAAGCTTATAGCAGGGCTGACTAAGGTGAGCCCTGAGCCCCCCCTTAGTTATGCTGCTATAGGCCTAGACTGCTGGGAGACATCCCATGATGCACTGAGTGCTCTCTCTCTCACACTCCCTGACTCTCTCACAGACTCTGCCTCTCTCTGACTATCTCTGTTTCTCTCTGTCTGCCTCTGTCTGTGTGCACCCTGTGCACAAGGAGCCCTGCATTCTGGGAGCGCAGTGCTCTAGTGGGGTAATAGGGTACTACGAGCTCTTTAAGATATGATGTTGCCTGAGTTTTTCCTTGCCACTGTCTCCTAGTGCTGCTAATGTTGGGAATTGTTGGGTCTCTGTAAATAAATATTCGGTCTAGACCTGCTCTGTATGAATGAGTGCCCTGAGATACCTTTTGAGATGGTGCTATATAAATAAAACTGAATTGAATTGAATCTGAATATTCATGCAAACTAATACTGACACTGTTGTTTGTCTTTGTGTGTGATTTCAGGTTCTGCTTGGAGCTCGAGCGTTTGTGCAGAGCAGCAAAACCACAGGCTGTTGTGCTTTCAGAAGTGAGGTGAGCTGATGGAGTGATGGATGGAGGTGTGTGTCCAGATGTTGTGCCAGATGTTACAGATGCATCTGTGTGTCCAGATGTTGTGTCAGGTGGTGTACTCCTGTGTGTGTCTGCTGGCTGCTGGGATCTGCTGCGTGGTCAGTGCCACCGGTCTCTCTCAGGGTCCTCTCTGTCTGTACAACACCACCTCCGGTTCAACCTGGGGGGTCCCACTACAACCCCTCCCAAACCGGTGAGAAACAGGCACACCGATCGGTGTGGACGTCTTGATGTTAGACTGACCCTACTCTGAACCCTTCAGACTTGTTTCTCTCTGTCTCAGTCATGCAGGCTATCTCTACAACAGGACGATGTGGTCTGGAGTGTGTCTGGAGCCCAGACGGGTGGTTCAGTGGAACGTGGTTCTGTTCAGTGTGATGGGGGTCTCCAGTGGGTTGCAGACTCTCCTCTGTGGAGCCAACATCATCAACTCACTGTTAGGACTGGTCCTGGGACGGGGCTTCTGCCACAACAAGGTCTGTGTGTGGTTTTATACTTCTATCTTTGTGAGGACCAATTTGAGTTACAAACATGGAAAGTAACAACGTTTTTTTAACGATGACCACATTTTTGGAAAGTGGGACGGGTTTTAGAAAGTGAGGAGATTTTGTCGTGTCCTCAGTTCTCCAAAGGCCTGTATGACTGTTAAGGCTTCGTTCTAGAGTTGGAATAGCGTTTACAGTTCCCTGTGTAGTTTTTGGTGTAAGGTAGCACTATGGAGACACTTTTCTATGAGTCGGTCCACATGTTGTTTGTCTTGTGCAAGGGCACGAGGATGTACATGCACGTGCAAGAAGAAAGCTGTTAGCTAGTAAACAACAACAGCAAGTCATCGTGATTGATTGATTTGTGTGTGTGTGTGTTGCAGGTCAGTCCAGTTTCAGTTTGAATGGCCGTCAGCAGCTGAGGCAAACGTCTTCACGATGTAAAGTTGTTAAAACTTTCAAAGCACTGATGCACTTTGGGATCATTGAAACACGTCGAGCCCACGACTGCAAAATGAACCATGATCAAATATTTGTTTTATTTTGAAACTACTGTTAACAGGGTGGAGTACGGAGGCCCACTTGACCGTTTGTAGTCTATTTATGAATTTATGTAACTATTGGCAAACCAGTTAATGAATCAATAATAAAATGTGAGATTTGATCAATATATTTTATAACATATCCTCAATATACTAAATGCACTGTTCAAAAAATAATTGTTAGAGTGGAAATAATGAACATTACATAATTTTAAAGTCATTGTTTTAACATTTTATTATTTAATAAACTTAATTTGTTTGTTGTGTGGTGAAAGGAGTGGACTAGGTAAGACGGGGGCACCCTGTACATGTACACAGGAAGTGCTGTGATTATTTAGACACATTATGAAGTTGGGTGGAGCCACCTCTGTATCATTTTGTTATTTAGCAGAGTTTAGGCAGCCCTTTTGGTTGTTCTTTTTGTGTTTAGACAGTTAACAGTTACGGGGTGATTTGTTCTATTAATAGCATTTAAATTGGCACCCACCCATTGTCCTCCCTCTCCCACTTGTATTTGTTGTTTGTGTGTACAGAAAAGTGGTTAACTGCCTGTTGTTTATTGCCTACACCCTGTTCTGTCATTTCGTAGGTACCTTATGTTGCAGTTCCTTACGGTTCCATGTGTGTATGTGCTGTAAAGGCCTATTAATATTTTCACTCCATTTGTAAAAGATGTGTATCAAGACTCCTAAAAATACAGGATATCCAGAATGATAACTGGACACTTAACATATGAAAGACAGTTGCAGAATGCAGTCCTGTTTGGTAGGACATGTTGATTAATTTTCACACTATCAGTGTCCTGGTTGGTGGAAAACAGCTGCAAAAAGCAGGAAGAGAGGCCTTTTGAACTGTTTGCAGATGCAGAAAAGTTTCAAAGAGGGAAAGCTGACATGGAGAACAGCAGCTTTAATCAAGTACGGTCGGATCAGAGTGCCATCATCGTGCCATCTGTCGGCCTCACCTGCAGTGAAACCACCTCTGCTGCAGAAGAACACAATCTGAGGCGCCTCCATTACACAAGACTCTGACTCTGAGCGGTCAGAGGCCCGGTACAGAAACGGCTGGATGTTCCTGAATGCACATCTGTTTGAGGTTGCTATATCATTCCTAATAAAATTAGTTGCTAAAAATAATGATAGCTATTCAATATATTTTTCCTCCCCACACTTTCTAAATTCACTTCTGCTCTGCGGCCGGATGTGGCCCGGGGGCCGCTGGTTGACGAGCCCTGCTCTACATGTTTGTTCTATATTGGTCAGAAAGCAGCTGGAGTGCTGATAGTTTTGCATGTATTAACATAAATTAACATAAATCTCATGATGAAAGGTTGAGAAAGGTCTTACAGCTTTTATTTCTACAGAAGATTAAATACACTAATCAGATGCAAAAACAGTTTTCTAAAGTGTTGCAATTTATTTCAGGAACTTAATTTGGTCATTTGTGTTTGATATTATGTTTTCTTGTATTTGATACAATTTATTACTACATGTTTTATAAATCCGGACATGAAACTAAACTTTTAAAAAGGATATATTATTAAAATAAGTATTACAAAGATTTGGACAAATGAAATCTAAATAACAAGTTGCATTAAATACTTTTCAGTTTTATTATTTTTGTGTTCTGGGTCACGTGCTGGTGACGCGTGGGGGGCGTGGCTGCAGTGACCTCACCTGTCGCTCAGGTAAACTTATCTGCGACAACAAAAAGCCACTAAACACGGAAGTGCTTCCACTTCGAGCTGAAGACACAGAAACAGCTTTTACATTGACACTCGATTTCAATCCGGTTTCAGTTTGAGATCCAGATCACAGGACTACTCTTAAAAACTTAGATTACTGGTACGGCGCTTTGGGAACCGTCATCTATAAGAAGATGAAGCAGCAGCGTTTCACGCTGAATCTTTTGGCGGTCTGGTTCCTGGTCTGTACCGGTTTGGCTCTGGACTGTGACTGGGACAAGTCCATTGATCCGGATCAAGGTCTGAACACAACCTCCTTGGACGCTGGAACCCTCCTACTGGGCCAGACCACGGATGTGTCGGACCCGGAGAGCTGCCAGGCGGCGTGCTGCGAGGAGGCGGACTGTGACCTGGCCTTGGTGAGTTACCCCGCGGACGGAGGGCCGCAGTGCCTGCTGGTGAGATGTGTGATCCGGGACCGGGACGTGTGCGTCCTCCAGCCCAGTACACAGTCCAAGGTTTACCGCAAGAAGGTGGAGAGAAACATCGTCCCTCTGCTGGGATCCTGGGAGCCGAGGACCAACGAGATCAACAACGGTGAGTCAACAAAACCCAGGACCTGCAGCCGTCAGCTGGTCTCACAGCTGGCTTTAATGACTGATTTCCATTATTGATTAAGTCCTTCAAACCTCCCAAATAAAACTGGTGACGTCACCATGCAACAATGGAGGAGGAGGGTGATGATGTCATGATGAAGATTAGATTCCCACATGAATGAGTAACAGATGTTCTCTTCCTTTTCTATAGATTTATGTCTTCTATTGTCAAAACACCAGCCAACTTCATACCAGCTTTAAATAAATCATTAAATATTGTTTGTGGGTTACAGGTGGTCACAGATGGTTGATAGTGATTTTTCTTGCAGCTCTGCGTTTCACTGAACAGGAAGTAGTTTAGTAGCTTAGTCTGATCACCTGACCACCTGTGAGCAGGTGTTAATCTTCAGTGTCTGCTACTGTTTGTTGTTTCCTGGTTGGTGTGAAGAGAAACAGCTGAGGAATGCTGCTGCACTGCTGTCGCCTCTACAGGTTTATCACTTCCTCAATAATCCTCAGTGCTTGTACTTGTTCCTGTATCATGGAGTACTTTTTTCCTGCAGCAAAGTCCAGTGTGGACATGATTGCTCACTATAGGCTCACCTGTCCAGGTAGATGCTGAGTCACCTTCAGCCCAGTGTGAAACCAACCTGCGCAGGTGCTTTTGTTCTCTTGAGGGTTTCAGGTTTGACCGGTCCCTCTGGTTTCTGCTCAAAGGAAAACAGACACTGAACCCTGATGTGTTTGATCCGCCCTGATCCTGAACTTTGCTCATTTTTAGTACTCATTTGTACTTTTAGACTGGATCTTTATTTATTGTAGTTTTATTTTGAAAGGCGCTCCCATGTAGAAACATTCTTCAGTAGAAGTCAGGTAATAACTGCCTGAACGCTCAACAGCTGTACAGATTTTCATATACTGAGTCGAACGCAAAAAATCCAGTTTCCACCACTACAAAAATGCAACATGTGGTCGATTTGTAGTCCTGCCTACAGGTTTTGATTAAATGAGCTGTTAGCATGCTAACAGGCTAAACTAAGATGGTGGACATGGTAAACATTACACCTGCTAAACATCAGCATGTTGGCTGCTAGCATGGCTGTAGACTGAGTGGTTCCTGACAGCCTGAATGTGGCACAGTGTTACTGTCGGTAATTATTATTCCAGGTTTTTAGTTCTACTCATGCTCATGTAAGAAGAGTCCAAGACCTGCTGAACCTCTAGAGCCTCCTAAAGATCCCAAAGCTGCCTGTTGACATCTTGTTTCACTTCCTGGATCCAACCTGGGGAAGTGGTCTGCAGCCACATTTTAAGAATAAACTACTGTAGGAGAATAAAATAACTATAAATGAAAACTACACATGCTAATGTCTGCTAATACCCTGTTAGCATGCGGTCTGCACATGCTACACTGTGATCTAAAACATTAAACGTGTCCAGGATCAGTGTGCTGATGTTTCCTCTCTGTTCGTCTCCTTCAGTTCGTTGTCGTCTGCCGTTGAAGGTGGGTTCCTGTCGAGCAGCCTTCCCAAAGTTTTACTACGATGTGACCAATCAGAGCTGCCAGAGCTTCATCTATGGCGGCTGTGAGAACAACGGAAACAACTTTGAGTCCCAGGAGGAGTGTGAGGCCGCCTGCAGTGGGGTCACAGGTAACATATCAGATCAGCATCCTATAAGGCGGCACGCCCTCCCCCCCTCTTCAAAACTACAACTCTGGTGGGACTCGAACCCTCGACCTTTGAATCACTCGTCCATGTTGACTAAAAGTCCAGTGCACCACAGAACCACCTGTTGATACAACATGCACACACGGGGGGGCAGAAGGAGGTTGATTTTGTAAATGTTGGACTTCTCCTTTTAAAAATAACTCTGTGTGTGTAGGTTCAGTTCTTCCTGATGATTCGAGTCCTGCTCCTCAACTACCTGTCAAATCTGCTCGAATGGCTCCAGCCTTCAATACAAGTAAACGCACTTTATACTGCAGTGCTAATGCTAATGGCAGTGCTGGTTCTACTGTTCTCATATCAACCTTAATTCTAGTTGTGTGAAAGGCTGATTAACCTCACTGTATTATTTTCTTTCTGTCTGTCTGTCCAGATGTGTCTCAGGATGCTGAAGGTCCAGTTGAGTCTGACCCTGCTGCTACAGAGTCTGTACACACTCAGAAGAGAGGTAACACACCTACATAGAGCTGAAACAATTAGTCGATTAATTGATTAGTTGATGAGCAGGAAATAAATTGTGTAAAGCTCCAGTTGAGTTTCTGCTTCTCAGTAACTTCTTCTTCTCTCCTGCAGAAATGTCTGCTGATGACTTTGCTGGTATGTTTCAGCTCTTCACTTCCTGTTGAATTCTTCTTTGTGTTGTTTATACGCTGCTCAACAAACTTAAAGGAATACTTTCTAAGCAGACTATAGCATCAAGTCAATGAAACTTCTGGGATGTTGATCTGGTCAGTTAAGCAGCAGAGGGGCTTGTTAATCGGTTTCAGCTGCTTTGGTGTTAATGACATTAACAACAGGTGCACTAGAGGGCAACAATGAGACGACCCCAAAACAGGAATGGTTTTACAGGTGGAGGCCACTGACAGTTTTTCCCCTCCTCATCTTGTCTGTTTCCACTAGTTTTGCATTTGTCTCTGGTCAGTGTCACTACTGGTAGCATGAGGCGACACCTGGACCCTACAGAGGTTGCACAGGCAGTCCAACTCCTCCAGGATGGAACATCAATACCTGCTGCTGCCAGAAGGTTTGCTGTGT
>JAVQJF010066153.1:0-29816 GCA_036023855.1 Gadopsis marmoratus | reverse complement strand
GGCCGTGGATTGAGTCTTAAAATTGAGTCTTTTTCTTGGATCTCCTGTGTTTGTGTTTCGTGTCCCGTCTCAGCCATCCTCGTGTTTCCCTGATTATTGGAGTGTTTTCACCTGTTCCCCTGTGTTCACCTGTGGTCCATCCCCTCGTTAGTGTCCTGTGTATTTAAGTGTATTCTGTGGCGTCATTGTCTACGTGGTGTGTTGCTTGTGTGGATGGTCTCGGCGTTCAGTACGGTTTTGAGAGCTGTTGCCGTGCCTTTTTAGTTGTTTCGTTTTATTAAAACCTATGCATTCTGGCTATCTACGTTTGGGTCCCTCTTCCCCTCCTCCACACCCCACCGTTCCTGACAAAGTTTGAATTAAAAAGACATCCTTGAATGTGATAATGCTACTTCAAGACAGAAGTATCTACAGCTGTTGTAAGCATTTAAATAGAGTCGTCCCAAGTTCATATAATAATTATTACCTTTGTGAACACCGAACAAGATTCTGGTATTAAGGCGCAGTCACACCTGCATTTAAATTTTGGCAAAATGACTCTGTGAAATCAATCCAATCTAAAGAAACTGCAGAGATCAGTGGATTTGCTAGTGTGGGCAAGGTGAATTCACACCGTCAAGTTTAACTTTAGTGAGTTTATTTAACTTTGATATGAGAAATTTGTTCCATTGACTAAATAGCAAGCCATCTTGACAGTAGTGACCTTTGAAGGAGTGGAGTGCCAGAGAGTATGTTGCACCAATCACTTTTATTTTACCTCCTCTGTCAAATATATATATTACTTTTTGAAATAGTGTAAAATCCTGAGAATAAAACGCTTGAGTGGTGGAAACAGCCAAGTATAGAGAAACTAGAAATAAGCTTGATATTAATATAATATTGACTGACCAGTGCTAGCCCAGCTGGCTAGCTTCTTAGTGGTTAGCTCCGATGAATTTTCGCTGTGCGACTTTCTGGCCTTTATGCTGATCTGCTTGCAGGCACATATGCATACCTGGGTCAGATGCTAAACCCGTTTAATCAATGTGTTTGCTTTGGTTTTGAGTTAAAACAGACAAATGGGTCAGATTTGTTTTTCTGTATTTACTCTAATGCTCCAGACTTAATCAATAAAATGAGCTAACTGTGTCAGACATGCTCGCACAAATGTGATGGAATACATTTGTAATAGCTATTTAATGAATGCAATATTGATATTTGCACACTATAACTATTTGTAACGATGAATTACAGGGCTCTACAAGCTGAGGCTGAACCCGTTTTGTGGGGCGACGCATCCTTGCAAGTAATTTAATATATCAGGTTTAAATACAAAAAAATGAGGGGGTATGTTCACATTCAAACAACTATAATAAACAAGCAAATAAAAGTAAGAAGGAAAACAGGGAGGGAAGAAAGAAGAAAAGAAAGTCCTGAGTGATGAGACAATAGACAAGATCTTCCTGTTGTGCAAACCACAGCAGTGAGGATGGACACGTACACACAAACACAATGATTCGACAAGATGGAGGAAAACTTCCCCCTGATTTGGCCTTAGAGCATTACTGAACATTGTTCCATGTTTCACCTCACATCATCTGAAATAAGGCGGCGCGAGCGGAGCAATAAACCGGATCGCTCTGGGACAACCCTGATTGCTTTTCTAACACGGTGGAAGTGCTGAATCAGAAAATGGGCTCTGTGCAATTACACTGGCCTCCAGCAATAATAGTTTCTCCAAAGACAAAGAGACTGACTCCGCTGTTTGGAACAGTTAATTGTTTTAACAACTCATAGATGAGGAACCATATTGACATTTTTATTTTATTTTATTTTATTTTATTTATTTTATTATATTTAGTTCTTAGCCAGGTTGTGCTTCATTTAGTAGCCCTGGAAAAGGCAGGACAGATCTGGGCTTAGGTCCCAAATTTACAAACAATATTTTTCACTTCCAGCTTGAACAGGGGAACAACACTCTCATTTATTTAGAAGTGTTTTAGTTTTGCAATTCAAGAATTATTTACTCCAATACGCTCAGCCCTACTTGTAGAATGGAAAATCATATTATTTGCCGTCTGTAAATGTCCATATTTTATTCTAAGTGAACTTACTGCTGAAAATTATGATTTTGCTGCTGGTAATGCTTTTGGAAAGCCACCACTGGAAAATAACCATTTATTCTTGTATAATTAACTGCTGTAAATAGTGTAAACAAGAGCATCGATGTGTATCTGAGACAGTGTTTATTATTTCTGAAGTTAGACATTTAGTCCTTCTGGGGCTGTTATGTTTTGGCTACCCATTTCAAGCTGGAGACCATCCATTTTGTCTGCTGAGATGACAACTGTCGCTATAGCAGACATTATCAGCTGTGGCTAGCTAATTAAGCTAATGTTGGCTTCATGAGTTGGATGAAAAAGGCCACCCACAGTAATAAACTAATTAGCCAGACATGCTAGCGTTTGTATCTTCGAGCAGACACATTGTTTAATGCATTCCTTGCATGTTTCCTCTTGTGTGCATGGCGCTACAGCGCACAATGTGATGGTCAATTAACATGTTCAACAGTCACCTTACGTGTCCTCCTTGACATCTTACTTTGTGTGTGTGATGATCTTTTAAGATATGATTATGCAAGGTCAGAGGATGTGTGTGTGTGTGAGAGCTGGGATAAATATTTATAATTATGTTTTAATAAACATTATCAAAATGAAAATCCTCTAACTGTACAACAACAATGAAACTCTCATTTAAATATTCCGTTTTTAGCCCAAAGTGGAATAACCCTTGATCCATGGTCTCAGCATTGCTAGTGTCTCGGTCAAATCCTCAGTTCAGGAGAGAAAAAACCACTTGCACACACACTCTCACCGTATCGCTGTCTCTTTCTGGAAACTATCTCCAGCGAGGGAAAGTGGAAAGTGTAATGACTACTTATTCCTGAACAATTTCTCCCAATGGTGATGATTAGATCTGCATTCCACGCTGACGTCGTCACCATCAAAGACGAGACACGGAGAACGAACCACCAGTCCTCAAGCTCACAACCCCTTTTTTCCCTGCTGCTCCTTTGTTTTCTTGAACTTTTAACATTCATGTTTCACATGGCGCTATATCAGGAATATGTGCAATGACGTATGTTTCTCTGGTATGCGTTGTTGCCGTGCAACAATGGTAAATACACGTCTAGTCTATTGAAAATGCACTAAATGTTTGAGTTTGTGTGTGAGAGAAAATAAATCTATAAACTATCCATTGCAGATGAATGACAGATGTGTGCGGTAATCACACGCTTAGGAAAAAAAAAGTACCATGCCATACCAACATGCCATAAAAGTAAACAACTGAATTAAACACCAACCTCCCCTCCCATTGTTTCAGAGCTGTCTTGCAGAGAGTCAATTGAGAGCATCGACACCACTCTGTGTTAAATATGAAGCTAAAGCCAGGACATGGTTAGCTTAGCTTAGCACAGAGACTGGAAACAGGAGGAATAGCCTGCAGCTCGTTACGCAACTCCCTACAAAACCACAACTTGTCATTTTTACATTTAGATTTTTAAACAGATTAAATGAACAAAACATAAGGTGAATTGTTGGTAGTTGAATTTTATTAGCTTTCGACAGAGCCAATCTTTATGCTAAGCTACGCTAATCGGTTGCTGGCTCTAGCTTGGTATTTAGAGTACAGACATGTGAGCGGTATCGATCTTCTCATCTAACTCTCAGGAAAGCGTATTTTACAAGTCTTGTCTTCCTCAAATAGATATAGGTTTGCCCTTGAAATTGCGTGAAGGCATGGAGTCATTGACAACGTACTATACAGTAAGTGTGTGTGAAACGCAGCTCTCCTTGCTGCTAAATTATTCAATTTCATACAGCCCTGTGCAGATTGGAGCATGATATCAGGCGTGTGAAGGCAGCAAAACAACGTTGTCATTTGTATGCATGTCAGCATCTGTTTCGTTTGCATGCATGCTTGCATACGTGTGTATTTTATAAGATGGGAAAACGGGGAATACTGAATAAAATAGACGCAAGTCTTCACTGACGGTGACACCGGATGAACTAATACACAACTGATATTGTCTCTCATTTACTTCCCATTTAGGCTATTTTACAAATATTTTTTTAAATATACAAGACATTTTCCACAATCTTATCTTCACATCACACTAGTCTTTTCTGGTTGTCTTTACCAACACACAATATGTTGAATTATTATCAGGTTAGACAGTGTATCATTCAACTATTGTCTGCATGGATGAGTCAAGACATACCCACTCCTCTGTCCGGTCTCTCTTTTCTTTCCATTTTCCTTTTCTTTTCCTCTCCTTTGTCTCTTTTATGCTTGAACAATGATTTTTTTTGGTGTATGAGGGGTCAGTCTTTGTCCGACCCTCTCTCCCTCTTTTTCCCCCTGCGCCACTTAATCTCCTCCGTTTTCTCTGCAGTCTGTTCCCTCCTCACTACAGAAGCTGCTGTATCTCCACCAATGTGTAAGAATCTTAAGAAGCAAGATAAGGGTCTTGTCTTCGTGATTTCTCTGAAAGAAACATTTAAAAGTTTGTCAAAACCAGCCATTTGAATATACATGGAAACCTCTGTTCTCAGGGAAGGTTTGAGGCACATTATTTTAACATGCTTTACTTCTCAAAATAATTGGTCTGAGAGACTTTACTGTAATTCAGCATGAAGCTATAGAAAGGAGTCACAATCTGTGTGAATCACACTAGTCCATAATGGTTGTTGGCCACATAGTAATGTATGCATGGTTAATCTTTTCCCATACATTCAACCAATGTGTGTCAGTTTGGGGCAGCTCTACAAAAGCCTTTTGTGCGCTTCCAGTAACCCCAAGCTTTGCTGCTCATCTAACTTAATTGGCTATGCTCTGTTTGTGGTGTTGACTGGTGTGTGTGTGTGTGTGTGTGTGTGTGTGTGTTTGTGTGTGAGAGAGAGAGAGAGAGAGAGTTTGAGGAGAGGGATGACCATTGGATTAGTCATTAGACTTCTCACTGATGCAGAATGCTGGTTGGGGCTGCAGAACTATTTGGATCACATTGAAATCCTACTTGAGGTGCACTTCATTTGGGTGTCTACAGGATTTTATTGTGCACATGCACGCACATACCCCTGAGTCTGGTATTTTGGGAAAACAAGTTAAGCGGCTTAAACAAAATGGTTAAATATGACACAATTTGCCAGTTGTGAACGTGGCGTGTTTTTGTTCAAACTAATGTAGTTAGTAATTTATGTGCTCCTTTTGCTTGGAAGTAATGCTAATGTTGCTATAGGAAGTAAGCTAGTGACTTGGACATGCTAATGATTGTAGCTTATGTTAGAGCAGACAAACTTTTGCTCTTGAGATTTTGGTATTGGAAAGGCTAAATAATTGTCACTACCACCCCAACTTTAGATGCTTTGGAGTATCAGATGTAATACAACCCTATGCACACCGCTTCGACATCTGGAAAAATCCAAAGCTTGACATGCCTGACATGACTAATTACGGTTGCTAAGCTATGATTGGACAATCACTGTTTTATCAAACGGTTAGTTTAAGCCTCAGAATTCTCATCTCCGGTGCTCAGAAATCACGTGCTGACCTTTCATCTCCTTTCCTTGAGGAAGGATAACTAGCAGCAGGACATCCTGTGTGTCACACAGATCCTTTGGGAGACAAACCCGCAGCCCTGGAATGCAACAGAAAATCGGCAAGAGTCTCCAATTGTTAAAGATACCTAGCTATAAGCCTGCTGCATAAGACCAGTGCAGGTTACTACTTATTTTTTAGTTGTTTTATCTTCATGTAGAACATGTAGAACTCAAATTCAGCCACTGAGTTTTCTATTGTGTCAGTCTCCCTGGTGTGTCCTTTTGATTAATCCTGGAATTATCCAAATTTGTGCCAGTATGCATTATTATTATTTCCAAACAGCGATGTTGCAGTTCAGCTGAATGTACCGCAATTGCTAGCACAGAATATGGTCCTTTGTTTCCGTCAAGCTTTTTTTTGATGAGAAAACATTTTGTGGGAAATGTGATAAATTTTGGTCATTATGGGGAATCTGCCGAGTGTGTTTTTCTGTCTGCAGATAGTGAAACAATAAGCTCATTTAGGGTACAGTGCACAAAAGAAAACAGTGCTGGTCATAAATCACATTTCAAAATCATGCACACAGTCCCAGGCTAGTCATGCGGTGTGTTGCATGAGTCTTCCAGTATCTGGTCCTCTTTACTGTTCATTGCGTTTGGTCACTCTTTCTTATCAGTCTGACTTCCTGCTTTTGAGCTGCCAGGGGACCTGAAACGAGATCAGTCAGTAATCTGCTTCCTGCCTGTGTGATGCAAGTATGTGACAGTTAATTCTGTTCAAGGTCCAGTCAGATCATGCCCACAGGAACCTATAGTCTGGATTTGAAGTCTATTGTTTTCTCCACACACATACACTTCCCTCATTGTTCAGGTGTTTGGTTATGATCAACTCTTTACCAGAATGTGATGATGCTGACAAAATAATTCAAATGAATGACATGGCAAACTCACCAGCAAGGCCAATAAGACGGAAGACTCAGACACCTTTTGATTTTATGATCTGGTGCTAAAATGACTAATATGAGCACCGACTCGGGGCTTTTCAAATTGCTCATGGGTTACATGCATGACTGATCATAGTTCTACGACTGCACTTGCATTTTAGATGCATAATGAATTATTGTCACTGGCATATTTAAATACAGCATTTGTTATTATCAGTAGATGATCAAGTGAGGAGGCGTTTATACTCACATAAAGTTTTTTTTTTAAAAACAGGTGTCTCTAATTGCATTACTAATCACAGACTTTGGTCTCTAAGGGACTTCCTGAATAAATACACAATAAGTAAAAGATACCTTTGCTTTTGTTTAAACTTGGCGTTGGCTGTCTTTTAGCATGAGAAGAATGCACACGTGAGAGCTGCTTCAGCTTAAAGCAAATTCTCTCCATGCCAACTGCTTTGAGGCACAGCGGGAGATTTACTGTGAACACTCGCTTTGACGAAGGCATGACATGACACGCACACTTGCACACTGGCACCGAAACCTGAGTGTGGAAAAAACACACACTCATGAAAGCGCCGGTTTGCCCTCAGACAAGACACACATCTAGACAAACACACACCCGCAGAAAAATGCAGTGCCCACTGTGCCTCCCGCAGTGAAGCCCAGGAGGCAACACCTGGGAAGGTCTACGTCAGACAAGTATGACAACCACAGCTGTCTCATACACACACACACACACACACACACACACACAGATATACATCCTGCCATCTCTCTCCTCGTATCAGTGGTTTGATTAATAACTGTGGTGGTTTTGTTAGCTGTCTCATTTTGTCCTGTGGCACAGTGTGTTTATAATTGTCTGTGAGTGTCGTTCTGCCTGTTAACACAGTAACACAGGAAATCCAATTGGCTCACGTAGTTGTGCTGCGCTCAGACGCTGCGCTGAGAAATTAAAACAAACACCACTGCTTTTGATGGCATAGAGCAAAATGTAGATACGTGATGTTGATGTATAGAGCACCTGGGGTTACAGTGCTTTGACACAACTGAGACACCTTCAGAAAAAGATACCGAAAGTCTAAATATGAATGTTTTATTGCAATCAAGAGGAGGCAATTATACGTGATGAGAATTTAGAGAACCTGATTTAAAAATGTTGAGTTACAATCATGGAATTTGACAGGTGCAAGAAAAGCAAAGATAAATCATCTTGTATTCTTTCACACTCTGTCTCTATTTCTTTTTGATTGTTATTTCATTTTGTGCTACGTTTGGGTATTCCTGTAATACTCATTCAAAACTGAAAAACTTCATCTGTCTGCTGCCCCTTTCCTTCCCTTCATCTCCTTTGTTCCTCCACTTTTACAAGAGAAAGCGATACCCTATGCGAGATGAATGTGAAATGAACGCATCTCAAACTTGTAAGAAACCATTTATGGCCTCTATAATATGTACAAGATGGCTGCTCTCACTCCTGTCTCTCTTTTTTTAAAAAGCCTTTACCTGTTGTGTCCATATAAGGATGGAGAACGAGACTGAGGAAGAAAGGTGAGGCAGACGCACACAATGAGAGGCAGAGAAAGAGA
Source organism: Gadopsis marmoratus (assembly GCA_036023855.1). Classification (NCBI taxonomy): domain Eukaryota; kingdom Metazoa; phylum Chordata; class Actinopteri; order Centrarchiformes; family Percichthyidae; genus Gadopsis; species Gadopsis marmoratus. The sequence goes on along the minus strand of JAVQJF010066153.1, from coordinate 21,701 downwards.
AAGCAGATTGAACAGGAGATAGGGGGGAAAGCATGGAGATAAAGGGAGAGTATGACAGAAAGAAAACTGAGTGCTGATTGTGAGAAATGTGTTGCAGAGACAGACGGTCTTAAAATGGATAATGAAAACACAGCTTGTCCTAATCCACTCAGGCTTACTACAGAAAAGTGTTGACGTGTATGTGCATGTTTGTGTGTGCATTCACTTATGCATTCATTTTTGCCTGATGTGATATTCTGAGAAGCCCAGATATTTGTAGCACATCCTACAAAACCTAGATGCACTATTTCTTTAACATTATTGTGAACTACACACCTCCATCAAACAGTGGAAAGTACTGTGTTTTACTGAACATGCAACATGTAGCTGCTGGTTAAAGAGTTTATACTGAAAATACAGACAAATAAGTGTTTGATTGAGACGTTGTACCAGGTGTGTGGGCATTTGGATACAAATTACAAATAGGAGCTAGTACAGGCACAGTCTAATGTCCCAGATTATCCATGTTGATCATTTGTGCTTTACTTTAATGTGCTGATGGGTGTTTATTGCCTTAACCTCAAATACTTCCGTCAAGCCGGTTGGTCCCCCGCATTTTTTTACTGAAGATTTCACCCTTATAACCCACAATTAAAGAAGAGTGCAGTTTCTTAATTGTCTTTGTCTTCTACATAGATCATCAAGGTATCTTCAACAAGACATGCAGTTTTAACATTAAACTCAATCCAAATTTCCAGAAAATGTATCATGCTATATATTGATATCGCAATATAAGATTTCATACGCCATGACAGTAGATGTACCCATATCACCCACCTGTATATCAGATAATAATAGGACAGAATAGTTAACTGATGTAGTGACGCTCATCAGATACACATCAGCATATCATGACTTTACATACTATCTCGTGTGACCTCTCCAAAGCAGGGCCTACTTTGCAGTCACGGGTAGATAAAGGTCTCTCAGTGATTAAACCTAATCAGGGTTGCTAGGCAACAACAGCCAGACTTGGGCAGACTCAGGATTTTTTTTTTTAAATGTTTCTTGCCGCAAGCAACCAAGGCCACTGCAGCCGTTGGGTCTTTTCAATGAAGCTCACTTCCTGGTATTCATGCGCTTCCTTCCTGTCAGCCAATGAGAAACGGTCGGCCAAGTGATAGCAGCATCAGATTCTTTGGCGGTTTGGTCAGCTCAGCTGGCTTTTAAGTGATGTCTCTTGACAGCCTTGACCTACTGCAGGTTTCTCTCTATTGTTTGAACGTCGTGATGCACCGAGTGGGCTGAATGCGGGGCAACATGAGGAAGAGGAAAAGCCGTACTGTTTTAACAGATGTGGAAAAGACATTACATTATATTTAAGTGCATTTCACTTACGTTCACACTGTCCTTCTGGGACAGATGGAAATAACATTGCATGGTGACAGCTAAAAACAACATCCCACCGGCCTGCCCTATTACCTCGCTCACATTCACATGGAAACTCAACCAGCTATCACAGGGCCATCATTTTTACATTTCCCCTCAAGGTTGTTCACATCTTTATGTTTTAAATCACATGGGCTTCCACTTCTTGTGCTTTGACTCATTGTTACATACATGAGCAGTTATATGGAGCCTTTCTACTACGAATTTCCTCATCCAAGTAATGTGATCCCTGTCACTAAGTGCTGTCTGTCTATGAATGTTCCCGTTATATAGAGCGTGGAGCCTTGAGAACATAACTGCTCCCTGGGGAAACTCTGGAATAGACTGTGTGATGGGTGCTGGGAAGAGCTGATTCAGCACTCTGCACTGACCTGACCCCCATTGATAACCCCACGGCCTCTGTTTCTTATCACCCCATTACTTTTTCCCTCCATCTTTTCTAATAGTATACCCTTTATCAAGACTATGCGCCTGGGAACATGAAAGAAGAGATGGACTGTGAGGTGGTGTTTGAGGGAGGGGCTGGTTCGGGCAGGAACCAAGACACAGAGGCAAACGGAGAATTGCAGTAAGAAACCGGGCATTGCCGGAAAATAAAGGCAGTGCAACTGATGAATTCTTTCCAAGATTTAGACAAGTAAAGACATTCCCCGTGTTGCTTTCTGTTCTCTATGAATCTGATACTCGTAATCTTGTCAACACCTTCCAAAGAAAAGTTTGTTTACATTTGTGCATTCATCTGTGCCTGCAGACCCACAGCATACAAGAAATGTGCTTCCTGTGAACTTCACAGACATGCAGGCAAACAGGTGCTTCACAAATACAGTTGTAAACAGTTGTGCACATCAATATGTTTGTCTAACATTAACTTTTGTTATAGTAGGTTGGAGCTTGTGAATGTATCCCGGTAGAAACTAAAAGACTGAAAAAGTCACTCATTCTATATATTTGTTTTACACCAACAATCTGTTCAGTTTGACTCTCGGCTCATTATTGAGGACGAAAATCTTTAAAAAACACTTGTTGTCGGTTTCAGCAAATGCTCAAACAGGAGTAAAACTGCATTCGTTTTGGACTATTTTCAGTGGCGGAATAATACACATTTGGTGATTTTGTGAGTATTTATGGTAGCAGGATGGTTTATGTGGGATTAACTCAATATAAACTACAGTGCCAGGCATTATATATCTGAATAGAGTCGGCTCAAAGTGTGAAGCATTCCTCGCAGTGTTTCACTCCACTGCCTTAACTAAATAGCAAAAACACACTTGAAGAGGCCAATTTGTTCCGACATTACACGTGCATGGTCTTATGCATGCATGCACATGAACCAGCTGCCCCTCTTGGCAGCTGGGGGTGAGAAAGAAAGAGGGGGGGGTCCTTCTTCCCCACTTTGCTTCTTCGACCCTCTGATGTCTGGGGAGTCTGGTTTCACCAAAACACTGCTTGTATACGTTGACAAATGTAGCTCTGGGGATGCTGCAGTGGGCCTTAACAGCAAACTGTTGCATGTCTGTGCATAAATAGACAGTAAATCTTTCTCTTTCGGCTGTCCTCTAGTCTGGCAACAGGAGCCTTGCCGATAAGATCTATTTTGGAGCCACACAGTTCAGGGCAGCTCCACACTTGTGTTTTCCTTTTCTGTTTCAACTCTGTCTTTAATGATAGCCGGATTATCCAGCCCTTTTTATAAAGCTTGACTGTTGCTGCCCTCATTTCAAACTTGGCAAAGCTTGCGTCTAGTGTCTCTGTTTAGATGCAGTGTGTTGATTTGAGACACACCACCGTGGAAAAACAACAGTAATCCCGCAGTATTCAAATCCCCTCATCCAAATACACACACGTACATGCATGCATAAAACCCACATTCTCCCTTTGTAAATAGCTACATGACTGAGAAAGTGTGTGTGTCCTTGCATAGCCTTTTCTAAACATGTCTGGACACGACTCAGAGGAATGTGTGTTTTGTTGCGGACAAACAAGGCTTTTTTCGGCCGTTCATGCACCGACTCACACAAAGTCTAAGAGGCTATTGCTATTGCCCATCCACCACCACCAGCTACCAGCTCTACCGTCGGTGTGGGAAAAACACACTGGAGCAGCTCAAATAAACTCCTCTACAGGTATCTGCTAGAGCAGATGATGGGGGGGGGCATGTGTATCTGCACGCATGAGCCCTTGTCTGTACATAGTGGGGGTTTTTTTGGCGACAACAACGTGTGTATGCGTTTGCGAGCATCTGTGTGTTTGAGCCATTCCTCATCAGTGAGCAGCGAGTACACACACAGTAAGAGGCGGTAATCAGTACCAATTATCGTCAAGCACGAAGGGAGTCGAGAGGAGTCGCGCCTCCTCAGCACGACAACAGCTGAAGTCAGGCTTGATGAATCTTAATGTCTGTCTGAAGCAGCACGGGAAATGAGTGGGACTTGAAATGCAAAAAAAAAAGAGTCAATTAAGTTAGTTTGAAAAGGAATAACTTGATGTTGATAACGAGGGTGATGTCTTAATTACCTTCAAGAAAATAATGGAAGAAGTTGTTTATTGGAGTCGTATTGCAATCAACGCTCAATCATAAACATATTTATGTCACTCAGGATTAATGAGACATAATTAATTCCTTGAGTGCCCTTGACAGCAAGCTTAGCAATACTTTAGCTGGGACTCGGCATTGATTTTTAACACAGAAAACCCGTATGTTTTCACAGAGTGCAAACCGTGGCCAGTTTTCTGTAGATCCTTGCACAAACACGGACACAAAAACACTGCACTTCTTTTTCCTTCACCAGTTAAAAGCCAGCAGAGAGTGGGCCGAGCCTGTGGCAGTCTCTCAGTGGATTTAGCAGTCTCACATGCTGTTAATGCTGATATTAGGAGACAGAGGAGAGACTGATCAGAGACAGAGAGAGACAGTGGGCAGGTTTTTGGCATCATTTTGCAATAACTCAGGTTTCCTCATATACAGTGAAACACCAAACTGGCATTTTAAGGTTTTGGGCAGTGGTGGCAGAAGTATTTATATTTATTTTTACCTAAGTATTAATGTATATTATTTATACATTTATATAATTTCCCCCTGATTATCAAAAAGTCTTATTGACAGTTTGTATTAGTAATCCTAATCAGAAAGTAATTAAAGTTATCAAATAAATGTTGTGGAGTGAAAAGCATAATATTTGCTTCTGAATTGTAGTAGAAAAGTGTAAAGAAGCAGAAACTGAAATACTCAAGTAAAGTAGAAGTACCTCAAAATTGTACATAAGTGCAGTACAGTAATACATAAGTGAATGTACTCTGTTACTCTCCACCATTGGTTTTGGTAAAACTCCAATTTTTGGTGAGGAAAACACCTGCTTAGTGAGGATGCAGGATCTATGAATACGTGTGAACAATGTGTGTGTAGCTCGGAATGACAGCAACAATTGGCACTCTGATTGTAAAAGTATCAAACTAGTATTACAGCTAGTTCTTCTAACCTGTGACAAGACCTTCTCATCTTCGTAGGTATGAAAAGATAGTTTTGGATCACTTAGGTATCACTCCAGGGGGGAACAACATGGCCTACATACCCAGGGGGCAATGTTGTGGGTCGTCTTCTCTCACCGATGGTCAACAAGTTAAATGTCAATGTGAAAGGTCATCGCTGGCTTGACCTCTATAACGCCAGAGTGTGTTTTATGTCTGCATTTGCTCTCACTCTTACACGTGTCTGCTGGTTAGACCTCCAGTTTTTGTTACCCTGTGATCCACAAGTCCCTCATTTCCAAAGAGTAGAGGTGCACACACACACACACACACACACACACACACCCTGGAGGCTATAAATCATGTCCTATTTTGGTGATGCCAGATCTGAGCGAAGCAATTTTTCTAGTCGCCACTTCTCTTTCCACTTAACTCTCTCTGACTAACATAAGCAGTCATAGTTTCTATTAAGGTATTGCCACAGCCATCTCTCTAACCAGCTCTGTGCCGTGGTTTCACCAAAAGCAGACAACACCCACATTTGGCCTTCCCAAAATGATACGGTGTCGCCTGGTAGCAAAGACAGTGTGCACATGTGCGTATGTGTGTTTATGAGAGAGAGGAGGTTAGTGAAGTTTGTAAAAGAGGGTGTAGTTCACCCTCCACATTTTTCCCTGTGTCTGAGTGCATGATGCATGCAGAGGTGTTTTCATTTGTTTTAATAACTGGAAGGGCTCCAACAGAAAAACCGAGCTGGTCTGTGCGTGATCCTCAGCGTTACCCTGGTGTGACACACAGGAGCAGCGGCTGCATCCGGAGAAAGATGGAGAAGGAAATGGAAAGGGAAATCTTGAGAAATCTCATGGTGCACTCCGGATGCCAATCAGGAATCCATTATAACCACTACATTAAATGGTAAATGGACTCTTACTTGTATAGCGCTTTTCAACCGTTGAAACGGTTCCCAAAGTGCTGTAACAGTAATCTGGGCTTTAACAGTAGTCTAATTCACCCATTCACACACACATTCACCCATCGATGGGGACACAGTTGCCATGCTGGCCTCCACCGGGGGCAACTTGGGGTTTAGTGTCTTGCCCAGGGACACTTCAACATGTGGACAGGAGGAGCTGGAATCAAACCACCAACCCTGAGGTTAAAGGACGACTGCACAGAGCCACAGCCGCCAATGTTAATGCTGGAAGAAGTACTCCGATCTTTTACTTAAACTACTTAAAGTAGCAAAAGTAAAACTAATCAAAAATGGCCCATGTGACATTATGAAATTATTAGAAATACTCGAGTTCAGTGGAAGTACCATAAGTACACTATTTGAGTAAATGTAATTATTTTTTACTTTCTAGCACCAACCTACATTAAATTGTTTTGGATTTCTGTCCATCAACAGCAACTGTAATAATCCCCTCAAGCCTTATAACAAACTTCTCCACTGCACGCTTTGGTAAAACCTTTATCCTTCTGTGCAACGTTCTGTACTATAATAATTATCATCCAAACCTCCTCTGTGTAATCAAAGAGAGGACACTCGGGCACAGCCATTGGTGTTTAGGCTAAGCCGTCATTTGGTACGCACGTAATCAGAGACTAAAATAATCTGTTTATGACATGACTACTAATTTACCACAGAATGACGCCAGTCACACGACTCCCTGCATCGCTGTGTGGTCAGGCTGACACACACCAACACATACACACTTGGTTGAGGATGCTGTGGATAGAATTCAGTGCAATAGGGTGTGTGTGTGTGTGTGTGCGTTGGCAGCTTAGTGCACTGCGGAAAGGTCTCGAGGGTGAGAGGTTTTTCCAGCCAGACCCAGAGGCAGCCAATGTCCCACATACATCTAGTTTCCTGAGGCGGACAACAACAAGCTGACTCACTGACTGACCGTCTATGTACGTTTAATGTGCCGTAGACCACATTGTCCTATGTGTCACAGTCCTGAGATGTTTGATTCATTTCAAGCACTTTCTGGTAAAATGTAAAAACCACCAACAACACAGCAATGAACCAGGACATGGTACACTTCAGTCTTTTGTCACTTAAGACGTTATCTGCGTAGAAACTGATATATACTGAAATAAATATCCAACCATGATATTTTACTGTTACAACTTATTCATACAGTATTTTGTCAAATTACACTATTTAGCTCCTTGACAGCCAGTTTCCTTTATCTTCCCATGATTTCCCACTTAAATAAATAAAATTGAGAAAATAATTTCATTGGTTCCCTGATGAAAGTCAAATAGGCCAAAACGTTGTAAGTTATAAGTATTTCAGCAGTAAGCCAGTTTGTATGAGCTTTTTTATTCCAAAATGTTACCAAACAAGTGTCACACCTAGGAGACATGTTGGAATCGTGCGTTTGTCCACCTGATGGAGGTTAAGTCCAATATCCACTCTTCTGAGAGCTCTGTTTTGGTCTGCAGCAACTGCTGAGCGAAATATCTGGTTCTTTAGTTCTTAAAATAGTCAGTCTGTCAGACGTTTGGTGCTGGGCACAGTAGTGCACAGCGGGTTTTTCACTTAAGCTGAGCTGCATGTTGCATCTGAAAGCGATGCTGATGAGAGCAGTAAAGGTGAACCAAAAGCATGATGGATTAGTTACACTAGCAGGCCCAAAATGCAGAAAAATCTCAAGGAACTGATCCTCCCTGAGCACAATCCAGTCTGACAGTTTGTTGACAATGCAGCACTATTGTGTGCACACATTTGATTCGTTGATGATGTCATACATAGAGTTTTACATTTCTGGTCATGACGACAAAATAGTACCAGTTTATCTTGGTTGTTCTGATGCATCCTCCTTCAGGACTGGCCCAAAAGCTACGTGGGTTACTTACAGTACACACCCCTAATATACATAATGCTTATTCTGGCGTTCTGGTCATGCAATGAGCCCACAGTAGCTGGTATTTTACCAGAGATATGCAGCAGTTGAGGCAATAACTGAAAGACAGCATTGTATTATCATACTATAATCTAGAGCACATAAATAATTATGGAGGAAGTGTGAAATGCAAATGAGCAATCCAGATATGTATTGTAAAAAACACACAATACATATTTATTTTAGAAAAAACATTTATGATTCTACTGTTCAACAGTAGTTAAACAGTGTTTGTGAATGTGGTTTAACAGTAGATCTAGGCTCAATTCAACTCTGTAGATATTGAATAAAGTGAACAATGAGACATTGTCATTCTGTGAAAAAGCACATTTTAAATATATAAAGCCATTTTGTTTTGAAAAAAAATCCAATATACTTGTGTCTGATTAGTGCGAGTGAACCGGTTAAGTGATTAATATGTATATGCTTGTGGCTGCTACAGGTCAGGAATGGTGTTTGCTCAGTTTACAGCTACACTTTAAGTATTTGAAATCAATGTTGACGCAACCCAGATCGATGTTACTACAGTCTGCCAGTCTGACTGCAGCCAGTTGCAGTGGCTTTATCCAGCCGCATGTGCCCAGGAGAGGGGGAGGGGAGGAATTACTTGAAGGAACTGATCCTGAACCCCTTTTGACCTTTTTAAGTCATAAGGGCAGCACTTGTGTTTTCATATAAACATGGCGTTGAGGATAAAGACAAGTGACTCTTTCTGTAACCCACCTCTTTGTGTCTGCTGAGGAAGCTTGATCATGAGACTGATGGGAGCAAGAGGAACCTCAGGAGTTTGTCACTCTGCTGAAATAAATAAAGCACGAGCACGTGCTTTTTAGCTGGATCATTGTTGCGGTTACATTGTTCGTCTAGGACGTTGGTAACAGGAATTGCTTGTGTGTTTGTGTAAAGAAAGCTCAGCGGAAACAAACACGACGAGGTATAGGTCCAATATAACCGCCCCATCCGTGTTCAGCAGCTGTAACCCTATTTTCACCTCGCTATCGCTTGACATATTAAGCTAACCACAAAAATGTCACAGGCTTGCTCAAAGGCATTTTGGGATTAGCTTCTGTTTTAAGCGGCGTTGCTGGGGATTAACGTTTGAATGTGACGTGTTGCAGCGCCTGAGTCGCCGAGGTCTGGGATAGATGTTGATGTAAACAAACCTCTGTGACATCGTTTACCTCGTTCTGGCCTTCAGAGCTGAAAGGCAGGGTCGGACGAAATTCTTAACAATACTTTATCACAGTGGTGGAAGAACTACACACATCTTTAACCTGAGTAAAAAGTACCAATACATAAGTTTAAAACACTTCAATACAAGTATAGTCAGTAAAATGTAATTAAAGTAACAAAGTAAAAGTCCATTTGCTGCAGTAAAGTGGCCTCTGTGACTGATACATTATTAAATATGACATTGTGTGACTGATGTGTCAATGCATAGGTAGCATTTTAGTGTTGAGGCTGGTCGACGTTTTAACTACCTTTTTCCAGGTAGGCGTTTCAGTCCAGTGGTTCTCAACCTGGTTCTCGGGCCTGAAAAACAGTGTCTAGTTTTTAATCGCATATGTTTTTTTTTATGTAAAATCGTAATCTAGTAAGTATATCTGACAAATTATGTGGAGTAAAAACTACAATATTTCTCTGAAAGTACAAATGGGTACACTTACTAAAGTGCAACCTCAACATTTTACTAAAGTACAGTTCTTGGCTAGATCTCCTTAATTACTTTCCATCACTGGTAGTGGTTGTGATGAGCCCAACATCAATACTATATTGACTTTTTAAGAAAAGAGAAGTTCATATGTTCAGAGCAGGGAACTAAGCAGTCATGCTTTTTACAAAACACTGAGCTACATGTTGTCACGTGCTGTGAATCTTGCTCAAAAACACATCCGCCATTGACAATAGAGTTCAACTTTGAAGAATAATTGTTTGCAGAAACATAAGCAGGCAGTTTAGGAAGATTAGGGTTTCAAGCTGTAATTAAAAGCCATTCGAATGAATGATTCACAAGAGTCAAGGAACGAGTGGAGGAGAAATCAACCGCAGCTGTGAAGCAATGTCAGAATCAAGTATCAGATGGAAGCTTGGTTATGACTAAATATGGGATATGAATAAGAAGACATAGCCGACACTTAGACTGTGCTGAAACACAACCTGGCACTTTTGTTCTGTGGTATCTTTTATCTTCCTTTGCTGGAGGTTTGAGATATTTTTAATACAGCTTGAGCACATAGCATCTCTGAACCAAAGGTATTGTATTAATCGTTCTTTCATTGTTCAAATAATTGTGAGACCATGACCTTCTGTTGGAGTTTTTTTGCCTGCATAGATGGGAAAAATCCTTTCTGTGTACGTTTATATTACTTGGAAAGTAATTTACTGCAGAGCACACAGAGAGAGTCACACGTACACACAAATAATGGATCTGCAAAGCGGGTCAATTTGATTAATGGACTTGTATACTGCATCTTGCGCACCATGGTAATGAATTTGCTCTGTTGCTACACTTCTACACAACAACTTGCAGGCCAGTTATACTGTTTACAGCAGAAAGCTTCACGTGCCATTATACGTTATAGAAATTTCGTTTGCTTTGGGTTTTCCAGTTGTGTATTATGGGTTACAATTTCAGGGGAATTTCATATGAACTTTGGCACTTGAACAACGGTGTAATCAGAACAGATGTATGGCATAGTAATGGAACAAAATGAGAGTATGTAAAAAAGATCACGTATAGTGACAAACCCACATGTAAGATATGCAGATTGCTTTCAGCTCAATGGGCCGTTTTAGCATTTTGCAAGTTTTGCTTTTACTGTTGCAGAATCATTGTTGTTGCAGTGGGCAGCTTTTTCACTATGGAAAAGCTCTAAAATTCCACTGTAAGCCACCTTCTGCCAAGCAGACAAAGTTAGAAACTAGCTGGTGAACATATCAGGGCATTTAGCAGCTAGAAAGCCAGATCTCAGGAGAATGGTGGAGATCATAACAGAGCTAAAAGGAGAGGGAATAAAGGTCTTGCATTCATCAGGTGGACAAAAACAAGGTTTAACGTGCTCCACGTCTGCCATATGTCTAAATAGGCAGCTGTTTGCTAACATGTTTGCCAGAACAACTTTATAAATTGACAATATGTCAGTGTTGTGCTGTGCTGCCCCCAAGTGGCCAAAAAGACAGACAATAATCCACGTTAAACAAACCATAATAAGCAACCTGGAAAATGACCTGCAGTTGTCTAAAGAAAGTCTCCCTGAATGACTCGTATAAAAATATGGATGGATGGATTCGGGTGATGGTGCCCCGCTTGCCTTCCCTTATGTTTTTCCTAGTCATGGTGACTCACACAGGAAACAATACCCACCGGAAACACAGGTGGTGAGAACATGCAAACATGCAAACACTACACAAATCAAAAAGCAAACCAATAAACAAATAATTAACATTTTTGTCCCAAGAGGCTCATGCAACACCAAAGTCAAAGAAACATGGAGCTATTAATGAGTTCAACCATGCGTATTATTAACCAGAAACAGAGCAGTTCATGAAACAGTGGAGCATAGAAGCCACTGATGATAAAGTGAGACGTTTCACTATATTACTGCATGATTATTTTACTATTTTAAGGTGGAAGAATGTTGACCAGAAATCCAATTATCCACACACACAAGCCAAAGATGTGTGGTTTATTTTTAGATGCCAGCACCTCTTCACCCATGTAGTCATGTGCAAAGTCTGTTTCTTTTCATTTCTTCGAATAGTTTCACCTGACCTTCAATTCTACATTTTTGTTTTAGAAACACCAGCACAACCTAATCTGACTTCACCCCTGCCTGACTTCCCCTGAGAAGACAAGCACTTGTGGGGTGGGGGGGATACACTGGTGACAGGCTCGGCAGCCGCAGACATAATTGAATCAAGATTCCAGTTGTTCTGAAATCCCCAGTTTTAGCCGCTGGGTCTTTGAGGTGGGCCTCAGAAATCTGCGGAATGAGAGGCCGTCCCTTTGCTGTCGGCACTGCGGACACAGTTTAATCCTGCACCACTGGGAGAATACTGATGAGAAGTGCTCGGACGACAGAGGGCATGGAGTGTGTGTGTGTTTAAAGCATTGACAAGCACTGAGCCTTGGACCTGAAAGACAGAAGGTCCTACAATATACTGTATTTATGGGAGGTGTCGCACAATATAGCTGGGCGATATCTAAAGTGCAGGCCCTAGAAATAATGGACAACTTTCAATGACGACACACTGAACAAGTCAGAAGTTTCAACAAGCCGATACACATCTCAGTTCTCTGCTACCAACGCAAACACAGGAGTGGTCTCGGGTGGAGTTTCACTGTGATGTTGATTCGAAATACGTGGTTACATCACAACCTGGCCATGTAAGGCATCCTGCGTCTTCTACGTTGTGGCTTCTGGGTATTTGTCAGTCCATCACCTTCAATAGGAGTTTCCATCACAGTTGTAACCACTGGTGGAACGTAAGTAAGTAATGTACTTAAGAACAGTTTTGAGGTACTTGTACTTGCATTGTCTGCTACTTTATACTATACTTAAGTTACAAGCTACTTTACAGATTCAGATGAAAAACACAAAATATAAATCAATGAATAAATTATGATGTATTATTATAAATTAAGATAAATCCACCTTTACCAGCTATTCTGTTTAATGAGTACTTTTACTTTTGGTACTTTAAGTATATTTTGATTTCAAAACTTCTACTAACAGTATTTCAAAACTGTGGTATTGCTACTTTTACTCAAGTGCATGGTCTGAGTACTACTTCCACCTCTTCTTATAACAAGTGACACAAGTAAACGGCAGCATTTTTCACTAGTCCACACCTCAGTTAAGGCTATAGTTTGACTTTTTATCAACTTTATAAATTAAGTACTATTTTTCACATTCTAGACAGTCTTCTACATGCAGCTGGACCATTCTCTTGCTGAAGATCTTTTCTAATAAGAAAACATGAAATAAGATTATATTACTGATTATCATTAGACTATTGCAGTTGATGGATGGTTGTTACAGTAAGATTATATGAGAGTGAAAATCAACATAGTGAGGCATGTAAGTAACAGCGAACTGCTGCCCCCTAGTGGCTTCCACGCCACATGACGTCCATTTCAAACGCTCTTTTTTGATTCATATGCAGGAGACCACCGCTCTTCGAAGTTGCTTGCCACATTAATTACTTTAATTGTGAAGGTTAATTAATGTATTGTATACATGTAACCAACTGAAAAGAGTTAAATGCCATGTGCCAGCGAAAAGGCTTGGTCCAGAAATCAAATGAGAATGGATGTCTCATAGACGCAGGCCAAAGTAGTATTGGCCTAAGAAATCCCACAGTAACAGAACAATTATTGGATCTGATTCAATAGTAATTAAAAAAGGGACAAAGATAAAACGAACATGGAGCCACCACCAGGTGTCAGCTGCCAGCCAGAAGGCAGCTGTAAGATAAATATCACAGCTCAAACAAAGGCCTAGCTCATATTTCAACATAGTCTTCAGAGCAATAGTCCAGTATACAGCACTATACAGCAGTTAGACCGGCTTTTAGTTACATATAGTCTATTTATTATTTCTGGAAACAGGCCTTTAACTAGTTGGGTGCACAAAACCATCCCTTCAATTTTACTCAACTTCTGTCAATGTATCACACATTTGGTTTATCGAAATACCCGATTTGACCATGATCTTTACAGTTATCTTGAAACCACTGGTGTTGCAGACTATCTGACATGATGACACCGACCAGAGACACCGTCACTAGGCTCCTCAGTTAAATGGCCGTCTAAGAACTACGATTGTTTCTGTTTTTTCAACTGTACTTAGGATAAAAACGATCCTCCGGACGCTGCTTCTACTGAGTGTTCGGGGTGTGTCAACACTAAGTCTTTGTGTGCTGTCAAAGCTGTGATTACCAGAGATTATAGTGATAATCTACACTTTCTTTTGCAGCTTTTATAAGCGACTGGACCCCCCCCCCCCCTTTTTTTTTCTGCATTCCCTCGTGTTTGCATATCTAAATGCTGTCTAAATGGTGTAAGTGGCCGTTTTTATAATAAATGTATAGGATATAAATAACCACATTGCTGGCAGGGCAAACTTTGTTGCCCAGCAGCGAATGAGATGCGTGGATGTAGGGAGGAAAGGCAAAACAAAGGCGTTAAAACAAACTTTTTCTTTTCTTTTTCTTTGCCCCGTTTCTTGTGTATGTGTGTGTGTGTGTGTGTGTGTGTGTGTGTGTATAGCCATAACACGACACGAAGATATTTGAAAACCCTTACTAAAAAATATGATTTTCAGTTGGGATGTGTGCAAATGGCTGGCGCAAATGAGAACTATTGTGTCCGCCCTTTAAAAGTAAAGCACAAGCGCATTAACATATTTAATATTAATGGACATATTTACATGTATCAGCTGTATCTTATTATATTGATGTAAAGCACATGGGTCACGTCTACCTGTTGGCTCCACCTATTAAACAAAACAAAACAAAAAAGGCGCAGGCTACTTATATATAAACAAAGGAGGACAAAACCAAAGAATGCTGACCCCTACTGGATGTGTGTGGGAGTCATCGCGGCTAGTAGCATCACATCACGCAGCCTGACACGTGATTGGCTCGCCGCGCTCTCCTCCCTCCTCCAATCGCGAAGCCGCGCTGGCTCCGCCCGCCACATCACTAGTAGCATGGCGGCGCAGGAATTCCGCCTATGTGATGGGGCAGCTACGACTATGACCATCCTCTGACAATACAGACCCGTTGCCCGGCGACGAGCAGCAGACTTGGCAGCAGCGAAGCCGCAGAGTCGCAGCTGTTTGGGCCGCCGGCTGGTGGTGTCAGACCGGACGGACTGGATGCAGCCGAGCGTCTGCCCTGATGCGCAGAGTTGGACCGGTGCCTTGTCTTCCACGTTAACTCCCCGCCGGGATCAGCGAGACGAGACCCCCTCCGAGGAGCGTTAGGAGTTCGAGGCTATGGATTTGTTCGAGGCGCTGCATTTGGACGCGCTGTCCCGCGGCCTGTCAGACCTGAACATGTTTCCATACTTTGACATGGCGCACTATATCGTGTCAATCATGGCCCTGCGGGAGCAGCCAGGTGAGGATTAGGCTGCCGCCTTCCCCCAAACACGACACGGGCGGTTTGGTAGACTTTTGCAAAAGTTTGACCAGGTAAAGCGTCAGCAGCAACACTACATCTCTCCTGGTGTTTCAGGTTTTAAGGCCAGATGGGATGTTGCGTTGCGTCTTAAATTACAACATTTCTTGTGAAAGGGTCCTTTTTTCTGTTGTGTTCTTTTCTTGTGACAAGGAGGCGTCGCTTTTTTTAGGCTAGTTTAAAAAAAAAAAACATAAAAAAAAAAAATGTTTACAGACAAAGCGAAAACAGGAGTTGTAGTGTTTTTCCTGGCTGTTATTAAAGGCTCCGAATTCATTATGTATTATTTTTATATAAATTACTTGTATTTATTAACTGGTGTTTCTACTATTTTGTCCAGTTAATTGATATCGTTAATAATGAGGCTGAATGATAGAACACCCCTCTGTATAATAAATAGCTCCAAGCAAACTTATTAAAAACCAATAAGCCACTCTAGTCTCTGTCAGAACATGTAAAGAGTTTTTGTCCAGTTGTGGCAAAAGTATTCAGATGCTTCGCTTAAGTAAAAGTAGTAATATTAGTGTAAATATACTCCACTACAGCTCCTGCATTTCTCTTGCATAAAAGCAAAGTAGTATTATGAGATAAATGTCATGTATTAATATCATTGGGGTTCGAGGTGGCGCTAATTCTAACTGCTTTATATACCACTGGGTAGTTTAATCTACAGAAAAAGGATCATAATTTATAAACTGATCACGTGTTTAGTATGTTAAATCCTAATCTGTGAAGTAAATCAGTTTTTGTACTGCAGGTGATTTTTGCATGCATTTGCTATGCTGACAGCGTTGCTAGCATTGGCAGCGTGAGTGAAGAAACTTTGAAAAAAAAAGCCACACACCGAGCCACCGTCGATTGTTCAGCTCAGACCAAAGGCAGGCACCGAGCCAGCTATGTTATGTCACTGAGATAGTGTCTGCAGGGACAGGTGGACTTTCCAAACACACACAAACGCAAAGGAACACACACAGGCCATTGTTGTCAAGCTGCTATAAACGATGGCCGTCTATTTTCGAACTTGCCTTGCAAAGCATCTGAGCTGCCGTGACCTTTTTAACCCTTCATCCTCTGCTCCAGTCTTATCTGTAAGCTGAACGACAGATACAGAGTGTAAAAATATGGACAAACAATATGCCAGAGGTCAGCAAACACAACACGAAGTGTTTTCCCTGTGTGTACAGGTCTGGACTCAAAACACACAGGGAGCCAGCTCCAGTCCTTCTTCCCCAAAAAGGAAAGGAATGTCACAAACCATTCAACCCTCCCTTTCGTTTCTCTTTCCTGTGCTAAATCTTGCCTTCCTGCTCTACAGTGCATCCAGTCTGAGAAGTGCTGAAGCTCTCTGCAAAAAACATTAGTATTTCTCTGAAAATGTCATTTTCGACGAGACAAAAATCATTAGTCCAATGCTTTAATTAGGCAAAGCTCATTTAACTTGGCATTAAACGCATATAGGCAAATTGCCAAGCCTTTTAGAATAGTTTGTCTGTGCATGTTTATTACACTACCACTACAGTTTACCATGGAGTCTTTAAGCAGATGATGATTATGTAGGAAGCAGGACAAGGACATGGAAGAGGAGCAGTAGTTAAATGTCAGTGGTTCAAGCCAAAAATAACCAGAGATAAGCCACGTTTATTTTTTTTTCTTATCTAGTGGTGCCTGTAAAGGCTCTGTCCACATAGAGCAGAAGAGAGGGCAGGGATAGACTCTAAGAGCATTTACAAGTTACAAAAGCGACCAGAGAGAGAGAGAGAGAGAGGAGGCCAACAGACAGACAGGTAACCAGTAGGCAGGCAACAGGCAGGCAGCTTGAGGCTCAGGTTACAGAAGCTTGCATGCAAAAAAAAAACGCAACGCAAGCAACAACAAGGCACATGGCAATCAGAATGAACTGGAACAGAAGAAGTGGAGCGGCACATGTAGGGAGTGGCTGATGAGGGAGTGGAGATGCAGGTGTGGAGATGGGAAGTGAAGCTCAGGTGAGGGGAATGAGGGGATCGCAAGACAGATGGGAGTGGCAAGCGCTGAAATGAAGCTCGAGGGCATCTGGTGGGCGGCTCGAGGAGGACAGGTCTGGGGAGTTGGAGGGAAAGAACGTGGACTGGAGGG
This sequence comes from Gadopsis marmoratus, assembly GCA_036023855.1. Classification (NCBI taxonomy): domain Eukaryota; kingdom Metazoa; phylum Chordata; class Actinopteri; order Centrarchiformes; family Percichthyidae; genus Gadopsis; species Gadopsis marmoratus. The sequence continues at coordinate 4,596 of JAVQJF010066153.1, read as the reverse complement.
AGCCAAGCAGAGAGAGTGGCTGAGAGACAAACTGTGACAACCCATTGGAGATAGACAAAGAGTGGTGTACTTGGCCCGTATTCCCTGAAATTTGACTTGTAAACATGCCATCTTCAAATGCAAACCAGGAACCTGATCTGGTAAAGGTGTGTTAGTACCCCCCCGGCATGTCAGAACATTCCAAGCAGTGTATCATATTTCAGATTATACATTTGTTGCATATATGCTACATATGCGGATTTAAATGATGTCTTTGTAAAAACACCATTTCTGTTCCCCTGTTAAGTTGGTGCTCGACAGCCAGTCAGGCTCAGACACCGACTGCAGCACTTTGTGTTGCTCCGGATGTAAAAGTGATGACATAGCATTAACGTTTACTATCTTGGCAAAGTGCTGCACTAGTGAACTGTGTGCCACATCTGCTGTAAGACACAAAAATGACTAATCCCGCTCATGCAGGCTGAGGCTCTTTGCAGGAGAAATAGTATATGTATGACAGGGAGCTAGACCGGTGGCATATATTATAACCACTCGTTCTTATCTGATGTTCAACAGGAAGTTAGTCCTTTCAGTTTGGCCCACTCACCAACACAGTCAGTAGTTAGAGCAGCAGCAGCCATTAAGGTAAGGTGCTTTAAAACCCTTAGTGTCTGATTGCCACAATTTGCATCAATATTTGTACGTCTCCGAGTCGTAACTCGGTCAAATGCGAACACGCAGACATAATACACACATCTTTCTTTACGAGGATATTATTGTATAAATTATTCAGTGAATAAATGAACGCCTATAAATCCTAGAAAAAAGATGCTCCTTATAACCCCAGAACTTGCCTTGGGAATCATCACATTTTAAAGTTTTCTTAAGTATCAAAGTAACCCAGTGATAGTTATCTGTAGGTTCATGGCTGCTAATAGCTATTTTGGTTGCCAAAATGTCAACAAATGTAGGTTCACGTTGTAGCCCACAGCTAACTAACTGACTTGGTTCCATGACAACATTATACTTCCAAAGCTGTAGTTCCCATAATGCACTGGACAAAACTAACTGTATATAAAGTAGTTAAAACTAGCTCCACCTCAACCAGCTATAACAGTAAAATGCTACTTGCACATTGACGCATATCATCTAATAAAGTCATATATAATAATGTTTCAGTCATAGGGAACATTTTACCGCAGGAGAAGTACTTGTCATTAGCTTTTAACATTTCTGTACTTTTACCTAAGTAGGATTTTTAATGCAGGTCTTTTACTTGTTATGGAGTATTTTTACATTGTTGTATTGGTACTTTTACTTAAGCATTTTCTCCACGACTGAATAGTAGGATGCTGTTGTGTCATAGTCAGTTATTTTTCTATTATGTTTTAGCATCATAAATGTTCAAAACACCTTCATTTTAAAATTGGGCAGTGAATTAAATCGCCTCTCTATCATTTCTATATCCTTTTATAAGTGAGAGGAAAGTTAAAAAGTGAGCCTGTGCGGACTGAATCCATTCGGGGCCTGCAGAGGAGGCAGATAGAGCTATAAATCCTCTTGGTTTACCGATCTCTCTCCAGGAGTCTATAATCTGTCTGTAATCCTCAGATTACCAGTAGGGACCCGTGTGCGGCCATAGTGACTCGGGGCAGGTGGCTCAGGGTGGACTAAGCGTTACCTGTCTGAGGTTAAGTGAAACACGTATATCCTAGTGTACATTGGCAGCATTAAACTTGGGTAGAGTCGAGACACAGTGGATAGTATGGGACTATCTGCAAAGGTAGATAAGAGTTATATACAGGATGTCCACCATATCGGTGGGTTGACACGAATTATAATTCTTTCATAGTGAAGATGAGTTGCAACTCATGTTCTTGAAGTTAGCGTGTAAATGGTTTTGAGTGGGGGAAAAAAGGAATCCTGTGTTCTTTTGAAACACAGAGGGAGCATTGAGCAGCTGATGGTTATCTTCCGTGAGCTGATATCCTTTGAAACTGTAAATGTCGCGCCTCTGCTCTGCACTTTGAACTGCAGGCCCAGACGCAAATAACGCCACTGGGCTTGGCAAACCTCTCTCTCTCTCTTTGTTGCCTGTGCTTGTTTACTCTAACCAGTTAATATTTATACAGTCCCAGGGAGAAGCAATCATCAGATAGAGTAAAGGCCAAAGTATCAATCTCCCCTGTCTACTGAGCTGATATAGTGAAGTCGAATTGGTTTCTACAAAAATACTGTAGACTTCTCAAATGGCCTTTTGGTATCATAACGGCAAATCCTGTCTCTTAGTCTTTGCTGTAGTGGAGGGATTTATATAATGACAGTAATCATGCGTATGTTTAATGCTTATTATGGTAAGCACTCAACAACAACAGTGATTGCAGGGTGTTCCCAGGATTTTACAGACGCTGTGGGAGTGCTAATACCTTCTTCACATTATGGGAAATGTACCACATATAGGTCACTCAAGGAAATCCACAGTCATCCTGCTGATATATATATATATATATATATATATATATATACACTTCTGTTCTTGTGCAGGTGCTCTTGAGGTCTCCAGAGTCAGCCCCATAGCCTGCTGGTTCAGCTCCATGCTCTACTGTTTTGGTGGAGCTGTGCTGTCTGGGATCATGCTTGCCGAGCCAGCTGTTGCGCCGTTGTCCAACGGCACCAGTGTTCTGCTTGCTTCGATCACCTGGTAAATATCTGAGATTGATAAATGTGGTATTTAGATGGAGAAGAGGCTTAGTTTCCTGAATGAAATGGGGAAGATGTTGAATGAAACAGAAAGGTTCCCACCTCTTAATATGAAGCCTTTGGTACCCTCTACTTGTGGCACATATAATTACACTCTTCTCACAAAAACATACACAGTGCCCTCTGCTGGTGAAGTTAGGTACTTGACACACTGGCAAGATGATGTTGTCAAAATGTTTAATGAACACAGTTTGCACACAGCACGAAGATGAATTGTGTGTGTGTGTGTGTGTGCACTATATATTAGAGCCCTGTGTGTCTCTACAGGTACCTAGTGTTCTACTGCCCCATGGACCTGGTGTACTGTTGTGCTGCCCTGCTGCCTCTCAGGCTGGTGCTTTCAGGGATGAAGGAAGTGACCAGGACGTGGAAGGTGCTCGGAGGGGTCACTCATGCACACAGCAAATACAAAGACAGCCTGCTGGTCATGATCGCCGTTGGGTGGGCTAAAGGTCAGTACCTGATCAAATCAACCTTTGTTTGTATAGCACCTTTCATACAGGTAAGTGCAGTTCAAAGTGCATCACAGATGATAAGATAAGACCCAACATGTGCTATACAAATAAAGTTTGAGTAGACATTTTAAAAACAATAGAAACAAACAAATTAACAAACCAAAAAAGTCTTTGAGAATGCGAAACCAATGCACGCGAGAAAATGAGAGATAGATAGAAAATAGATTTTAAGCTAGACTAAAAACTAGATCAAATGGATGAAAGGGCAAAAAGAAAAAAAAAGAAAATATAAATGAAAAATAATCAATTAATAAATTAATCATTATAAAATAAAAGGGAAGAAGATTTTTTCACAAATACCTAAAAAGTAAGTTGAGTATAATAAAGTGGGTAATGTCTATAAAACATTCTTAATCAAAAGCCAGACTGAAAAGATCATTTTTAAGTTTACGTTTAAACATTTCCACACTTCCAGCTGCCCTGAGATCTTCCAGCAGACTGTTCCAGCAGCTCGGAGCATAAACGCTTAAAAGCTGCCTCACCAAAGGTTTTAAGTCCTGCACTTTGGAACAAATAGCAGACTGAGGGGCCGTACTGGTTCATACACCGTAAGCGTGTGAGACATATATGACCATGAAGTGCTTTAAAAACAATTAAAATTATTTAAAAATCAATACGGAAAAATACAGGCAGCAAGTATAAGGACTGTAAAATAGGTGTAAGTCTTCTGGTCCTGGTCAGCACTCGGGCCACAAAGAATTTATACTTTTTTTTTGGGTAGACTAGATAGGAGATCCTGCTCGATTCTGATTATTATGATAACATAGTTTTGAAAGCGCTATGAAGTAACAAAGGTTTATGCTTTACATATGAATCTGTGTCAACCATATGTCTCCCCCCCCCCACTAGGTGCTGGAGGTGGTCTGATAAGTAATTTTGAGCAGCTTGTTCGAGGTGTTTGGAAACCAGAGACTAATGAGCTCCTCAAAATGTCCTAGTAAGTCTTCTACAGGACTCTGTTTATATAACATCAAGGATTTTTGTCTTATCTTTGTGTTCGGTTAGTTATTTGCCAGACATCTACATCGTCTACAACCTGTAATTCTTACGCTTTCTGTGTATAGATTAAACAAACAAGATATGACGTTTTTGATTAGTGAGCTTTGGTAAGCGGATTTGGATGTGGACAGATCCAGGGCAGCTACTTTCCCCTGCTTCCAGAATTTATGCTAAGCTAAGCTACCTATTTGTATGTTTACTGACAAGAGCCATTCTCATCTGCCTCTAATAATAATTCAAGCATAGGTGATGTGATGTCTGTCAAGTGTGTGCATAAAGTTACCACCTGCACTATTTTAGAAATGTGTGTGTGTGTGTGTGTGTGTGTGTGTATATATATATA